>WBNM01029021.1:0-94341 GCA_013399055.1 Ramphastos sulfuratus | reverse complement strand
AAAAAAAAAAAAAAAAAATCATTATATAGCCAAAATTAAGTTTATTTGGTAAAAAGAAAGGGAAAAAAAGTGGTATTGTTCCTCTTAGACTAGTGGTTGGTTAAATAGCACCAAAGTATCATTTCAATTTGTGCAGTTAAGTTTTGGACAGCAAGTTTTTTGGGGTTTTTAGCCCTCCTTGCTGTTTTTCCCCCTTCTTCCTCCTCTTCTGGGCACGGGAGGCTCTTTCTGACAACAATCACAAATCCAGCGACCTAAGAAAAGAAAGTTATCAATTATTGGGAAACTAACTTTTTTTACTCACTCATCTAGTTACGCATCTTTCACCATTCTATAGTAGGTGCTAATATATTGGTAGCACTTCCTTTAAACAACCAAGGCTACTGTTTAAGCATCTTTTCTAAAAGGTACAGCAAGCAGCACATAAAATTCACCCTCTCTTGTGGACTCACTGTGTGGAACAGCTGGCTACACTGATCTTTCTGAACCTCAAGAAGTCTCAGCAGTGCTGAGGAGATGGTTATTGGGAAAGAACTTGACAAACAATGCTTGAATTTGCAAGTTGTGTTTTCATGGGAATGACCACAAAAGATTCTGGGTAGGAAGCCAGAGCAGAAATGAACAGCAGTTGAGGAAAGTTGTTCTTCTGCCACAGGGACGGAGTTCTGACCCCCAAACCAGCATCAGTTATTTCAGTGCAGTCAAGCAGCACAGATTAAACTGATGTCAGGGGTTCATCATCAGATCTAAAACTCAGTTTATTAAAACTCAGTTTACTAAAACTCAGTTTACTGAGGGAACAATAAAGGGGTGAACAAAGAGCAGAAGTATTTAACTTCTGGAATCATAAAGGCTGCTTTGGTAACTTTAGAGTTATGTAGGTATATAATCTATTTTGTTAAGGAGTGAATCTAAAGTCAGCCTGAAAGTTAAATTAGCCACGGAACCTGTGTTTCTGAATGGCAATGTACAGTATATCTGAAAGCACTTGTTGGTATAGGGAATACTTTCATTGCAGCACTTGCAGCCACTGAATACTTATCCATGAACTTACTATGGATTTAGTATTACATGGAAAGTGATGGCACCACCAGTTATTTTCTTTACACAAACTTGAGATGGCCAGGTGATTTGAGTGACCAGGCAATTTAAAGGTACAGGCTGCCTCACATCTAGGTACATCATTTGCAGCTTTGACGTTTAAGAAAAAAATGGGAAGGAAGAAGTTTAAAGAGATGTTTACAAATACTAAATTGAGTATACTTTTTAATTTAGAAACTGAAATAATAGCACAAACACTTTATTAAAGTGAAAGCTATATTCCGGCATTATGCAGCAATACAGCTACTTTACAGGTTTCTTTTATGACAAGAGGCAACTATTCTCAGTGATCTGTGAATTTGGGGAAAAAAAAAAAAAAAAAAAAAAAAAAAAAAAAAAAAAAAAAAAAAAAAAACAAAACAAAAAAAACCGAAACCACCCAGTTCCAAGTGAGTTTGTTCAGATTCTGTTGTAAAAGCCAATTATATTTCTTACACAGGAATTGGCAGGTTAAACTGTGCGCAACCAAATAAATAAAGATTACTAAAAAAGTTGGGTCCTACTGTGTGAATGCTTTACTGCAGTATTGCTTATTCCTACCCTTCATGCTTGTTTTAATATACTCGTGCTTTTGAAAGAATAGTTTCATTCTGATAGAGAAAGACCAGGACTCAGAAGAGGTGGGAACAATTAATTCTATTACCTGAAGGGATAGCATCAAGCCCCACACAAAAAGTGTGATAACCACGGTCACATACATCACAGAACATCATTTCTTCTTCATGGTGAGGCTGCCCACATATAATGCATGTTTTACACTCCATACATTGCCAAGGGTAAGTCTTAATCATAGCAACAAGCTCCGGGGTCATATCAAGGCAAGAAGGGTGGCCTAGATTAAAACCAATATTATTATTTTTATGTCTGAAATGAAATTTGAAATTAGTTAGTTTGCTTTTACAGAAACTGAAGCTTAGCTCACCTTCTGGTGAGATCCTACAGTGCACTGAATGTGCTAGTGTATGTAGCATTAAATAGTGATGGATCCTTAACAATGGATGAAAAAGGCAACTGCACTGCTGGTACGCAAGTGCAGCGCACTAAGTAATTTCCACAACAGGATCTGTCAAACAAACTCTTAGGAAATCTGTGTAGTGTATGCAGATACTTACCACTGTTGTCACACTGGGAGCAATGTATAAGAGCTTCAGCTTTTCCTTTCTTGTTGGACTCCTTACCCTTCAGACAAATTCCACATATAGCACTTGGAATGACCTTTGGCTGGAAGGGTAGAAGAGGGCTATAATTCATTCCAGAAGAATTTACAGATTTAAAAGGAAATGTCATATATTTCCTACACTGGACAATTGGTTAGGATGTGTGAACCTTAAAACATAAAATGACAAGCAGTGGCACTGATAAAGTTCAAGTATCAGCTTCATACAGGTTTGTATTTGGCACATGTAGTGAATTATATGTAAATTGAAGCAAATGTTTTTTTACTTCTTTCTTCCTAACACTCCCCTCAGTGTAAATTAAATGTGATCTAGCATTGAATTTATTTTTTCTAATACAAAAAACTTCTTTGTGGATCTCCATGCAGATTTTTTTATGGAAGAAATTAAATATGATTTTTCCATTTGCATGGTATTTGTCCCTAAATATACAAAACTAATTACAAAAGCAATAATGTTTTTATCTTCAGTTTCAAATTATCTGGCTATCTGTGCTGTATACAGCTATCTGTTTTGCTATTCTTTCTTGTATCCAGTCATAATTGCTACAAAAATACATACCGTTGCATTTAACTACAGTTTTACATTCATCATCTTTCTTAATGATCATTTGGAGTGTATTTGGTTCCGTGAAATCCATTTAAAAGAAATAGCAGACTGTTACACTGAATAACATTTGTGTGTGTATTGTGTCTCAACCTAAGAGATACACTACAGGTTTATCCCAAAGAGGAACAAAGTACGGCACTATAGATCTCAGAAACATTTCACTACTTCTGTGAGTATAGAGCTTTGACCTCTGCATAAGGAAATCTGTGAGAACCATGGTTTAAAACTCAGTCTTCACTAATAAATCAACTAGTGCCAGAGTTTTAAAGAAATGCTGTTGCAAAGACACAGCTAGTAGAGGGAGTTCAAGGTGTATCATCCTGTTTTCTCAGGAACTAAATGGCTTGTCAGTAAGCAAGAAGAGTCCCCGTCAACTACTAACCATGTGTGGGGACAAGAATGAAATTTTAAATAACTAAAAATGAAAGCATAAATTTATGTATATAAATTACTGAGATCTTTTTCAATGCAACTCATCTTTAAGTGTGCTTATTTCCCCAGCCAGTCTTTCTTAGCACCTAGCGAAACAGTATCTTGACTCATTTTTTTAAGCTGTCACGAAGCACTGCTTTAAGTTTACTGATGTTTTCAATCTGCTTTTTGAGTTAAATTATGGCTACAGTCTGCTTTGAATTGTCTGGTCTGAAGAGTTTCATTTAAGAAAACAAATCACCATACCAGATGTTTATAGGTAACTTCCTTCAAAAGATGACAGAGGCATTCATACAGACTTTTTTTTTCTTATTTATTTTAAAAAAGCAGAGTCAACCTGTTTGATACATAAATATAATAAACAATAAAAGAAGTCTAACATTCACAAACATCTCTACAAAATAATAAATATAATGGAAGCAAACCCACACAAACTCTTTTATTGTTAACTATCCTACATGTCCTACATATATACCTTTGTACCCTGCTCCTCCCAACAAAAGTGGCACACGCTTAAACCTTGTCAGTGTTGCAGCATCTACCCTTCCATTGTTTCAGCTACATTTTAATTTGGTATTTGTCTATTTCTACATAAACCAACCCTTTGTATAATAGCAAGAGCACTTGTCTAATTAGACTTCTAGCTTGTTATGGATTTGTGATTTACTGCCTTTAATATGGAGCAGCACACTCCTAGTACTCCAACAAAACTAATGTGAGCTGCTTTTCAGTCACTATTCCTGCATTAGGTATATGCGGTTAACACTGTGATACATATAACTCTAGACACTGATACGTATGCTTTTAGTAACAACGCTTCCACCTAGTCTTCACTAAGTTGTGTTCATTAACAAAGTGTGCCTGTTAGGGGGGTGAGAATCACAGCCTACTAACAATAAAGTTCCAACAGTATGGAAGTATTTTTACAAAAATGAAAAAATAAAAATACAAATGTAAGACTATTCACATTTCAAATAAATTCAAGCTCTACCACCATAAATGGCTTTTAGAAGCACTATGAAAAAAGTTTATCAAATTCAAATGGGAAGTCCACAATATCCCATCTGATTCCACTTTGCTTTTCATGTCTTCATCTTAGTGGGATAAAGATGAGAGAAAATTAATAAAGGGTCAAAATGATGACTGCCTGCTCTAAAGTTTTCATTTCCATGCTGCTGTGTTACAGCTCTCAAAACAGGCGTTGCCACTACTCCATTTTTATAAGGTCCTACTCTGAATGCAAACAGTTCCATTTTCATATAGTGACCCAAAACAGAAGTGTTGTAAAATACAGTTTCTCAATACATTTGAGTTTTATGTGCAAAAAAATATCCTGTACTTTTAACAGTACCCTGTGTGTGCAACTGTAGTAGCCAGTCCTGCAGCAGACTCACTACTTGTAGCATGACAAAATGTAAAACACACGATAATTGTTCTTTGTTAAAGAACTGATAATAAAAATGTCTCTATATAAAATACATTATTCCTTTTACCCAAAAATAACTCAGTGAAAATGTGTGAATCCTGCAATACTCATAATGTGGCTATAACTACACATTTGCATGATGATGCCATAACAAATATCCTTCAATTTTAACTGCATATAACCAAAAGATTACTGTCCTACAAAAATAGGCAAATATTAGAGAGAAATACAGAACAAAGTATTACAAAGATTTAGAATTCACAGGGACAACATTTTAAGTCAGTTAAGCCTCCAGCTCAAAGTACCTTATTACTTAGGCACATATTTTTTTATAGACTGGTGTTTTTATAGACTAACAAACAAGAAACCTCCAGTCTTACCATTTAGAACAGCCCACGTTACTCAGTTTACTGAAAGGGTTTAAATGTTCCTACAAACAAGAAAGCCAATCCTTCCACCCTTCCAGCACAACATCTGGACTTTTGACTTATCAACAGCCTGATGGCTGATGCAGGCAGGGGATGCTGACATTGCAAAGACGTGGCACTATAAGTTTACAGTAATACCTTGTTAACTAACACAATCCATGATTTTGAACCAATAGGTAATTGCCATGGGAATCGATTTTCAAAATGCAGTGCTGGACACTACTACTCTTCTACAATTAGAAGTTCAGAACTTTACAGAAAGTTCTGTTCCACCAGTTTGCTGTGCATTCATAAGGCCATCAAATAGATTGGACTAATCAAACACTTGAGCATCTCACAAGCAAAGTGAGACTTCTGTAAACCAGTGGCAACAATCCCTGTGTCATGCTAAACAAAAAGTAACTTTTAAGCTCCATCTTTGGATTTAACGTTCATGGGAACATTGGTATGCATTCTGTGTTAACAACAATTTGCAAAATTACATATAAAAAAATATACATATGCTACCACAGTCTAAATCTCCATAGTTTGCATATTTCTTAGTTAAGTTCCTGAAAAGAAAACACAACCAGAGCTTGCTATCTGTTATGAATTTGTACAGATACTGTATGTAAGTTTATCAAAGCTGTTGAATTCTTGGTAGAAATTAGCTTAACATATAGTTTATTTACTATTAACTTGGTAAACGAAGATAGTTAAGTATTTATGAATATAAAATGCAAGCCATCACGAGCTCAAGTTTACTGAGACAGTTTCTCAGTATGTATGATCTTGTCACTGACAAGCGTTCCGTAACCTCTTACCAAGAATTCCTCATTGCTAATACAGAACCGTATCTTAATGTAGTGTCTTCCCTCTTTATGGGTCTGTTCCCATTCCCTGTTACATTAATGTAAAATTCTCATTCCTTTCAGTGGAACAGGACTAGGCAGTAATGTGTTTTAAAAGACTTACATTATATTCAGATCCTCTCTTAGTATGCAGAACAACAACATACAAATAATACATGTCAACTCCCCTTTCTTCTGAAAGACATTTTTATCTTAATTTTTGAAATCATTATAAAAGTAATATTGAAGATTTGGGCCTTAGGTTCAGCAATCACTGCTTGACAGCTCAAGCATCTTTGCATCCTTATCAGTTTTTTAGTTTGGATAAAAGCATATTGCCCATAAATATTTCTACACAGTATGAATTATATAAAAAGATATTTTCCATATACTGTTAAAGTGGTTACATAGTATTGCCTATAAAACTACAGTAAGACTTCCATCCTACACATATTAACATCTCAGGATGAAAGGCTGCATTTAAAATAAAATTAACATTGCAATAATATGTTTAGCCACAGCTGCATTTTACAGCACTGATCTCTTGCTATGCTGCCATGCTAAATAGTATTAAAAAAATACTGGACATTGAATGCTAGTTTGTAACTGGCAAGTCATTCTGACTGCTATGTTAATGCAGACAGAAAGATGTAGAGTTCCAATGATAAATCCGCAATGGATTTTTCTTGTGTTACTGCCTGAGAATCTGAGAATCCAACAGAAACAGAGGCCACTGTATAGCTAGGGTAAAGGAAAGCCCCACACAAAATAAAAGCAAAAAGGGAGTAAGGAAGCAAACAGATGAATTACACAACAGGAGAGCAGCTAGTCAAGTACAGCAAGCAGAAGTTCTATATTATTGAAAAAACAAATATTTTGGGGAGAGGCTGGTCAGTAAAGAAGTTCAGTCAGGGGCTCTTTTCTTCTACCTTGTACCCAGGAACTGATTTGGGTAATACAGAACGTTTGGAACCATCTTTTCTTGGAGTAGTACTTTTGTCTCTTGTTTTTTGTCTTCCCTGAAAAGAATCCTCCTGGTTGTCTGTGGCGCAATCACCTTCAGATACATTGCCAGACGAATTGTCCTATAATAAAAATACCATAGCTATATTTTTTTTTTTTTTTGGATAGACAGACAAGTCTTTCCTATGCCCCTTAGAGACAACTAAGGTGAAAGAAGGATATATCTTTCCTTCTGCAAAAGCATGGGGTACATCACAATCTAGAATACCTCTGCTCATAATCTTCATTATCGTTTTTTTTTCAAGCTAAGAGACTGATTTCAGCAATACCAGTCATGTTTTCCACCTGGTGTTGATACCAGAGTTGAGAGAACAGTCCAATTCCTTGAACTGTTGTTGTTTAAAAAGAAGTCATCAAGAAATCCACTATATCCAAGATAATGTTTACAAAGGGCAACAAAAAGTTAAAAGTACCCTTGTACTTTTCAAGTGTACAGCCAAATAGCACTGCCTTGAATTAAACACATGAAGGTTTTTTTCTGCCACCCTCATCTACTATTTCCACCAGGAGTGATCTGAATATTTAATTTGGATTGCAGCAGAAGAACGTCAAAGGCAAAATACACTTCAATATTTAATACAGAAATAACAGAATTTATGCTGCAGTTAAAGCAATTTTTTTTTGAGAAATGAGGAGGCAAGAAAGAGGGGAAGAAGTTCAAGGAGAGTGAGATATCAATGTAAGCATAATTAAGAGCAGCAGCACAAGATTTTTCTCAGAAAAGTGTTAATACAGGCCTCCAAAAAGCTCCAGAAGATAGTATTATTAATCACATTTATTACAATAAAACCCAAAAGCCAAATTAACAATAGTGCCCTACAGTAAAACACATTCTATACAAACAATAGTAATCAGCCTACACCACAGAGCCTAAAATCACACTAGAAAAAAAACAGATACAGGGCAAAAGGGAGAAATACAACACAAAAGCATAGTAAACCATCTGGCAACAAGAAATCGTGTGTCTCACCATAAATTTCAGGGGAAGGGTTACTTAGGGCAGGCCCATGAAAACACTACAGAACAGGAAAATTACTACCTGACTCTGACTGTGGAGAGGGTGAAGAAGCAAAAAGGATTGTAGGACTCACCAGGGAGATCTGATGAATAGTAGATAGCCAAAAGAGGCCTGACAACTGCCCAACTCTGTGCTTAACAGGTATTTTCCTGAACAATATGCCCCAAAGACCAACAAAGACCCCCTGCTCCCATAGCCAAACCCACTTCACAGGAATCTCATTTTAAATTTTCCCTACACTCTTCCAACACAAGGACATTTTCCTTTCTGCATTCTGTCAACAAAACGGCTTCTGAAGTTCTGTGAAAAATGAAAGGACAGTCTGCTCAGTCCCGTTACTTTCCTCTACCATTAAGGAGAATGGAAATCAGGGGAACTGGGAAGAAATGGTTAAAGACCAACTGTAAAAAAGCTGGTGTGATTAAAAGTCAGCTTGAAATTTTGGTTTAATATGCTAAATTTACATGATTTCTTTTTCTAAAAAAAAAGAAAGTGCAAGTAGCAAGGGTGTATTAACACTTATATCTCCCTTGTTAGAGTGCAAGCTGACATAATTTGTAAGCGTCACGTGAATATTCAGAATACATGCTTACATGGCAAAATTTATCATTATATATCTGCCACCTAACATGTTCATCAACTAAACTAAGTGCATTTGTGATTTTAGATTCTCTTAAAATGAGGGTTAAAATTCTGGAAAGTGGCACCAACATACTAACTACAACAATATACCAATCATTCAGTTGTACTCTGACAGTTCCTCTAAAGCTGAGTTGCTTTTCAGCATTTAAAATACTCTCCAGGGAGGTATGTGAAAGTTTCCCTTAACTTTCATTAATTTTTAGTAACAGTTAACTCTGCATTTACATTAACAGAGAAAGCATAACAATCTTTTAGAAGATGTATTGTAAAATAAAACTGCTTTTTACCTTCTCTTTAAATTGGAATAAAGTAACTGTTTCTGCACTCAGTACTTCCTGCTTCTACATCACAGGAGTAAAGAGATATAAGGCTATCAACACCATTGCTTTAATGACAGATCCTGTGGGAGTTAAATAGCAAAACATGCTGCAACCTGAACAATAGTGTTCACTCCTCAGAAACGCTAGCAACTTCTCATCAGGGAAAAGGGCACAGCAAAGAGCTGAGGTTGGTAAGATTCTTCAAGACTTCTTTAAAGAGGGAAGAAAGGGCACAGACTTCCAAATATTTGATTTACTTTAAAAATGGAAAGCAAGGTTATAAAATAAAGTACTAAAACATGGAGTACATTTTTAATTTACGATTCTTCATTTTGCAAATATTAAAAATGCTACTAAGAAACTATAGGAACTAGTAAGAGTGAGGGAAAGGATTTTTTTTGTTGAAGAATACTTTCAGTTTGTCTCACCGAACTGCCTTTGGTTTTCCGTTTTTCATCACCTCGTCCTTCCTCTGCATCATCTGAATCTCCATCACTGTCTAATGCAGGCAGCTCTGGATCCAAAGGAGGTTCATAAAGCGCTGTGTTTAATGGCAAGTAACGAAGTTCATCTGGAGAGTATCTAATGTTAAATAAACAAGCAAACAAACAGAATTAATTCATGTGTACCTTATGCACAAATATTAACACAGATATTAACATAAATATTAACAAAGACTTCAATGAAAGAAAGAAAAGCTCCCTTTTACCAGGAAAGCACACAAAAAAATCTGAAAACATAGCAAACATACTAGTTTCTCTTCCCAAATATGATACTAGATACTTGTTGTCTTTCTATAGCAAATATTTGTGGAACATAAGAAGTGTACATAAGCCATGTTCCAAACGTACATAATTTTAAGAGGTCACAGGAACCCTGAATATTTTCAACTAATTCACATTACTATGCCAAACACACTATACACTTTGTTTATAAATGTACAGTGCCTACATCACATGTACCCAGCAATTCTAATCCAGGGCACACAATCAGCTTAAGTCCAAAGCAAACAAAGTAAAGTTCCCTGATTGTTGAAGAACAAAAAAAATGCATATAAAAACATAATTTCAGAAGAATATGAAGATTCAATCACATTGATTGTAGCCAGATAGCTTAACATGTGTCATCTACTTAAAAAAAAAACCCAAAACTCACACACACAAAACCCCCACAAATCAAATACTTTAAATACTAAGAAAATAAAGTGAAAGTTCTCTTACTATTATGGACAAGCATTATAAGGAATAGAATATTCATTTATATTTTGAAAGGCTGTGACCTTCATTAAGGATAAACAGTTCACTTGCAGCTTCTAAGTGCAAAATAAACAAGACACCTAGTATTTTTAATTCATTAATTTAATAAAACTGAAGTCCTTCAAGAATGTCCTGTAACAAGCAATGTGGGGGTGGCTGTATGTGCACACACATGCTGGCATGAGGAAGGTATATGCAGATAAAGAGCTTCTCTAAAGAAAGCTGTTCATGTAAATGATTAGTACCATCTCTGTTGTATAGATGGTAAAGACTCAGGCAACAATTTTCAAATCACTATGTATTTGTCAAATGGGAGCACGCCAGTGGTAGTCTTAAATCTGTGCAAGCAGTCAAGTATGTATTTTTCATGAAATATAAACATGCAACAATCAATACCTTACTCTCTCACAAATCCAGCATTAAACTCAGTCAAAACAACCAGTCATTTTCCTTCTTTTAATTAAAAAGCTTTCTAAATTTTTTTTTTTTTTAATTCTGGTAAGATCGTTACACAGCAAACATGATCACAAGCTAGTATTACAACATTTTGATATAGGAATATTATCTTAGCACACACACAAAAGCAGATAAGAAGCAAACACATGGCTGTGGTAGGAGAGAAATCAGTGTCTCTTTTTACAACAGTAAACATCTGAGCAGGCCGAATCTCAGGCACTGCAATACATTAACATAGACAGTACCCTTGTAGGCAGTACTGTTTTGTTGACAAAAGCTGTCACACTATGCATCTATTTAGACTAGCAAAGGTCTCCAACATAAAATTAATTCAGAAGCTTACAGTAAATACAATAAATACATTGAAATATTTTCCATCTGCTGGATATAGAGAAAATAGATCAGTGCAACAGTATCAACAGTTAGGAAGCTTGTAAAATACCTTTTGTAGTACTCCTGGAACTGGCCGGGTATGAGAGCCACTGGATAAGGACTAACCTTTGTTCTCTCTGTAGGTAAGATTTTGTATTTTCCTTGAGGCACCTGGATAATCTGTATTGTTTAGCACAAAACAATGGTGTTTTTGTTTCACGTACAACCTTTCAAGCCTTCATCACCATCCACCCTGGCAGCTATTTTTTAACTAGACTGTTTTATTGAGCTGGAACATTTACCCAGGCTCTCCCATGGGAAATCCAATTCATTAAAACAGTAAGAAATCCTATTCGCAACACAGCATTATGGATGAAGTCCAATCACTAAGTATCTAGTGAACTGAAAGATACTAGGTACACCTACATTTAACAGTGTATTATATAAAATACTTAAAATAATGATCAAAACAGTAAACACTAACTTTTTTGACTGGCATCTTTAGCATGAATTCTCATTACTGATCCATAGTTGTTTGGGGTAGTAAGAACATGTCCATCTAATTCTGAAATCAGACCGTACAATAATAAAATCCCATCAATAATAGAATATATGGAAAGAAGCAGCTTATACAGCATCCTTCTTTCTGTTGGAGAGAAATAAAGCTCATTACCAACTATCTTGTCTCTAACATGGGTCAATATCTGAAAAACGTAAGCTTTCCACAATAGACTGCCATGTAATAATTTGCAGAGAAAGTTTTTGTTTTACTGTTTTTACACAAGCAGAACAGTCCTGCTTCAAAATTCTACTTGTTTGGGTCTTAATCAGCATCGAAGCATGAAATATATCCAAGGTAAAAAATTATACATCGCCTAACAAAAACAACGACATAACATTGACACCCAAAAAAACAATAGCACCCCTGGATGCACTGAGAAGAGTGCAGTCAACAGGCTGTAGGAGGTTAACATCCTCTCTCTACTCTTCCCTGATGAGGCCTCATCCGGAATACTACGTCCAGTTCAGGGCTCCCCAGTTCAAGACAGAAAGGAAACTACTGTAAAGTCCATTGGAGAGCCACTAAGATGATTAGAGAACTGGAACATCTACCTTTTAAGAAAAGGCTGCGAGATGAGTCTGTTTAGTTTGGAAAACAGGAGATTGAGGGGGGAATCTCTTAATGCTTATAAATATATCTAAAGGGCAACTGTCAGGAGGATGGAGCTAGACTCTTCTCAGTGATGTCCAGCGGACAAGGGGCAGTGGACAGAAAGCAGATCACAGGAGATTCTCTGTAAATATAAGGAAAAAAAATCTTCACTTTGAGGGTAGCAGAACACTGGAACAGGCTGCTCAGAGAGACTGGGGAATCTCCATCTCTGGAAGTATTCGAAACCTGCCTGGACATGTTCCTGTCTGATTTCATCTAGGTGATCACAGAATCATAGAATGGTTTGGGTTGGAAGGGACCTCTAAAGGTCATCTAGTCCAACTCTCTCTGCAGTAAGCAGGGACATCAACTAGATCAGGTTGCCCAGAGCCCTGCTGAGCCTCAGATCTAGCAGAGGGGTTAGACTAGGTGGTCTTTAGAGGTCCCTTCCAACCCATACCATTCTGCAAATTCTGTGACTGGCAGGACTCATTTAGAGGACAAATAGTTTAGATGTTTTACTCTAGGTATTGTTCAGATAAAATTTTCAAGGTATTCAAAAAAAGAATTATCCATTTGCATAAATAACTACAATAACAACAGATGCTCTAATTTTATGCTACTAACAGTGTACTAAAGACACGACAAAGATTGAAATTTGTCCTGAGACAAGTAGTTTCAAGTTAAAAACAAGTTTTCACACTAAACCTGTTTGAGATTATTTTTAGCAGTATTACTCATTTAGCATCAAAACTGAAGTCCCTACATGACTGAAACAAGACTAACAAAAATCCTTGTAATAAAGATACTTTAAATGGTACCAAAACAAACTTTACTACAGTAAGCGAGGAGCCACCTATTGGCATTGATAAGAAACTTAAATCTGCCTACATGTGTCTGTAAATCAAAGTAAGCTCTTCTTTCTTCCATTCGTTCTCGGTTTAAATTACTGTTGAATTCTGCAGCTTTCTTGGCAGCTTTTTTAATGTATTCTGGAACTTTACTGGCTTCTACTTTCTGCGTGTTCTGCTGCTGCATTTGCTGGAAGAAAAACAGTGAAATGCATATGAGTTAATAACATTATCAGTTTGAGAACAGTCTTTTTCTTATACTCGATGTGTTACAGATCTGGTTCACCTATATGGCAGTTAACTTACAGAGTACTCCTTATAATGATCTGTTATTCGCTGTCGTTCTTTCTCTTGCAGTATAACAGAATACTCAGCATGCTTGGCAGGGTATTCTTTAATCATAAGATCAATTACTTCATCACTACGCAGGGCTGTTAAACCTAAAATAGATAAAAGCAGTAATGATGCTATCTGGCAAAACTAACTGTAGGTTATTTATATCCCACAATCATCAACTCTAGTTTTTGAGCACCTAAAGACAACAACCTGCTACGCACAATGCTTCTCTTTCTTTTAACCAGGAGTGACATTTACCTTTCAAGACTGACTGGAAGTTTGCTTCTAACCCAATGAGCCAAGGCCCATTTCTTTCTTACAGCTACAGACCCCATTCACATCAAATCAGCCACCTACTCTGCTGTGAGGCAGAACCTTTGTTCCAAGTAGGACCCGGTGAACTCGTGAGTTTCAGTTTCCAATAATGGTGAAGTGTTTGTCCTGTTAATATGCAGAACCTTAACTGAAATTAGGAGGTTTACAAAACCTGTCTATACAAATCAAAGAACAGTCACTGTGAGGGCAATTCAGAGCAACAAAATGCTCCAAACTCCCAACTGCAGCATTTGAAGTTCAGTAATCAGTATGCTTCTGTTTACAGTTACAATGTAGAACTCCTCCTTTAAAAGTTCTAACAAAATTATATCCAAACACTGACAATAGAACAGAAGTTTACTTGTGTTACTACCAGTGACTATAAATATAACCTTAAAAAATAGGGATAGTTAACTCACACATCTCTACTGGACACATGAGGCAGAATATAGCATTTTGCTTCTATTGATAAAAATTAGATACTGTTCTCTCCTGCACATTTAAGTTAAAAAGAAGATAAAAAATTCAAGTGAGTTGGCAACTGAGAAATAAATGTGGCATATCAAAGATTGTTAGTATATAAAATGGTGCTACATTTACACAGACTCATCATATATATAAAAAAAATGAGACAGGCATCATTTAATCTAACATGAAGTCACAAGTATTAGCAGAGGAAGTAAAAAAAAAAAAAAGTATTTTGTAGTATTTTTACATCCAAGCTCTCTCGATATAAACCACATAAATGACATCATTCCATTTTCAGTAAAACACTTTAATACACATCCATCTAGCTTCTAACATATGCTGTAAGACCAGTAATTGCTGAGTTCCAACTAACTTAACAAAACAAAATTTACTTTTACAATTTAAAAAAAAATATGTTCTCCTTTCAAGAAGGAAAAAAAGGTTCCAAAATTTAAATTACAACATAGAAGAGATTTTGCTCATTAGAACAGATCCAAATTTTATTTCTTCATAATGAATCTGGAATACTGATACTCCATGGCCAACTTACTCAAATTAATAATAAACCAGTTTTCATTTCAGAATTTACATTTTAATTTGAGAGTGATGCAATTCTTCTCTATCAAACAGAATCACATTTTCAGTCTGTCATAGTTTTAATACTGTAACAACAAATATAATTTCTTACCTAATGTGCACTGAGTCTCTGTAATAACATTTAGTTCTCTGAGGTAGAGCTTTTCCTTGTGCGATAAATCTCGTCTTTCTAAATCTCCACAGAAAACAAAAGAGCAATAAAAATGTGCAGTTACCCACTCCTCCACTGTCATTGTCAAAGTATTTTGACAATTTTATTTCCATTCAGTGGCAGTCTATATTATGCTACTATTTCTATTAAAACTATAATTTTATAAATTAACTTTAAATTTAATATACACTGTAGGAACACAGTCCATTTTTCTGAGTACCCTGACCCTGAAGAAACCTGACATTAAGCTCAGATGCAGAAAACACCATTAACCACTGAAGGAACATTCTTCGTTTCTTTTATTCTGTCTTTTTAAAATAAATTTCAGGACAGAAGAACCAGATTTGACAATTCTGAATAATGAGGGTTCAAATCTTAGAACCTCCCAGACTGTTCTTTAATTCTTCCATGGTGTAGAAATGCTGCCACACATCGGGAAGCAGAACACAAAAAGATACAGCTATACACTAAGAAATCATCAAAATAGTTAAAATGAAGATAGTTTTCAGAAGGTACTTACTGATCTAACCCCCAAATCAGATCTGTTTACTATTTTCCAGTGGCAATACCAAAAAGTCTTAAATTATCTCAAAAACAATGAGATACATTCTCAGTATGCCAGTAATAAAAGAAGCACAACATATAATTCAGGTCTGGTTTTGACAGGTCTTTTTTTTAATCAGTTGGCTCATGCTAGAGTCAAAGAGACATATCCAAATGATACAAAGATTTTTATAACAAAAGCACTAAATATAAATACCTGGATATTTTCTTTTAAAGGAAGTGACACCCAAATATTCACTGACTTGCTCCTGAAGCATATAGTATTCTCCTGTTTCATCCGGTGGCCACTTGTATTCTATCAAGTTTTCAGCAGGAAAATAGCTGTACCTAAGTATAAGAACAACACTACAGCAAATCCAAGAGTCCTTAAGACAGATACTTGCAGTTCTAGAAATTAAATAATTCCTATGTCAATGAACAGCATCTATGAAGTTGGATGAGTTTAGGACACTGCACTCCTGTTATCCCACTTCAAACCAGCAGTCATCAATGTTCTGAGAAACAGAACATGAAGAAAGGGAAATCCATGATAGCAGACAGGGGACCAGGAAAAGCAGGTCAAAACTTACCCAAAAAACCCGCATGTTTTGAAAATATGTAAATATAAATTAGATGCAGCACATCTTGTGTTGTTTTAGAATACAATGTCTTTAAACACTGCGAGAAAAAGACAGCTTCAATTCAAAAAGATATAAGAATATAAAAGCAAAGAAAGAAGGGCATATTGAACAATACAGTGAAAAAGTAGGAATTGTAAAACCTAGTATTTACCCAAGGTCTTGACTAGAAGTTTCACAGCTCCGAGAACTGTCCCCTGAGCCCATACGTCGTCTTTTGGATGGCTGGCTGCCATCGTTGGAATTTTCTTCTGTGTCATCCTGAGATGAAAACAAAGATGAATACTAAAAAAGTTAAAGAGTATTCAACACATTATGTAAAACTTCAAAACATAATGCGAGGCAATCCCTGGTTTAAATATTCTGGCACCGAAGGAGAATTGGGTAGCTCCTCACCTGTTGCGTAGGTAGAGTACTGAAGAGGCAAGAGCTGTGGCTCTGACCACCAAGTTCATTGTTCTTGATGTAAACTATCTATAGCATTAGTATGGTCAGACAGCTGTAGACCCAGCAAACTTCCCTCAGAGTCAGGGACAAGACTACTTCAATTAATCAGGCCAGCTCTCAAAACCAAGGGCAGAGCAAAAACATCAGGCTAAGCTGAGAGCTGATGCTTACAGAATCAAGGAAAATATTAACAAAAGTAACATGGGAGTTTACAGACATATGGTTAAAACAAAAGGAATGGTATACAGCTTACAAAAAGATATGATTACAGCAGTAGCAAAGACTTGTCTTTTGTGGGGAAAAATACAAAAATGAAAGTTGTATTGCAATAGATACAGGACAAAACAAAGCTATTACAAGGGAACATTTATAAGCTAACTTACACGATCACTATTTGGATTTCGTAGGATCTATATAAACTAATTAAAAAGTGAATAGAAGAATAAAAAAAACCCAACCCAAAACATCCCATAAATCTAGCAGAATAACAATTCAGTATGTTTTCTTGCATTTTTCACTGCTTTGCTGTTCAATACTAACTCCTACTTATATCATCAGCTCTCCATGCACTTAGTGACCACCCTTACAGGACTTTAACTGAGAAACTGAACACAGAAGTGTTCAAGTTAATCACCTATTGTCACTAGTAGCTGAGCCAAGCAGATAGCTAAGTGAAACTCTAATGTGTAGTATGAAACAATCACATTTCATAACTTCTGTAAACTTTAAGAAGTTACCAGTCAGAAAGAAATGGATAAAGCCCAATTATACTTATTAAATGACAAGAACGATTATTAGGTCTGCCTTAGTGTCTTTCATTCTAGTATGTTCTACCACATCACTTGAAATACCATTTAAAAAGGTTCCAGCAGATGTGAATACATTACTTTTGCTACATAGAATTTCACAGTACTAGAATTCAGACAGGCCACAGGGCAAAATAAAATCTGTCTCTTGTACTTTTGGTTTAATTGTTTTTCATAATTCAGTTTCTTTCCTTTCTTGTGGAGTAGCAAGAAAGACAAACAGAAATGTAACAGATTAAAAAAAAAAAAGGCAAATTTATTTAAACTAAGCTTTCTTTAGGAAGCTACACTCAAAGAATCAGGTAATCAGCACTTCTCCTAGTAATACTACCGAATTCCTAGTAGTGTGGGGAATACCCTATATAAACTCCATTAGACAAATCAAGCAGCAGTTCCCAATCAAAACACTAGCACACAAGTATTTTGTGACATAGCAGTGTTTCATCAGTAGTTCACCCCTACTTACCATCTGGAACATTACTGCACACCAAATCTTTTCAGCTACTAGGTAAAAAAATGAACAGGGCTAAAGCCATGCTTTGCTATCACAGCTACAAGACTTCAGAACATTTTTTAAAAGACAGACTGAATCTGACAGTTAAGAGGAAGTGCCTCACATCAGTTTCTCCTTTTGCTTTTGCATTTTCTCTTATAAAACCCAGCATTGTTTAAAATATATGAGCACCCGTACCACAGGAGAGATGAAATGTCCTGCCCTTCTGATTTCTCAACTGCTGAAACTTTCAGCAAATGTAATCACACAGACTCCTAGACTAAAACACTCTAGAGAAATGAGGCAGTCCATTGCAGAGGACTTTGCAATACAAATATTTCTTCTGTAATCTAAGACATGCTGTGGTTCAACTGCTTTTAACTGTCCCCAAAATACCAGGGAGTATGGTGGCTTTCTTTACAGGGGAAGTCAAACACCGCCCCAGAAAAGCCACTTCTTTCCCTGAAAATGCATGTTTTTCTAAAACAGACGTCTGTTAGACCTTGCAAAATAAGGTTTACATTACGAGCTTCTGGTACGTCTATCAACTACAAGACCTACTTAACGTTCCTTTATTAGGCAACCAGAAGGCCTGAATTACCAACAGGTCTTTCATAAAGTAACTGCCAATGCAGATCCGAGCGCGGGTGCCGAAGCAGTAGCAAGTACTTGGTGTTAGACGCCCAAGCAGCGTTGGGAAAAGCGGGGACGCTTCAGCAGGCCTACGCAGAAGAGCCCGCGACTAAATACGAACTTTGCTGGGCGCGACACTGGGGCGCTCTCACAGTCCGGAACGACCTGTGGCGTGGCAGCCAGCAAGGCTAAGGAGTTTTGGGAAGGAAAATGGTCCCCTCCGGGCACCCAGCCAGGCCTCGTCCTCGCAGCCCCAGACCCGCACCCGAAGTTCAGCCTTCGGCACGGGAAAGCGCCAAATTCGTGACAAGAGGCGGCCTACTGACACACGTCTCTCCTGGGAGGCATGAAACGAGCCCGTAGTAGGGGTCGGGGTGGCTACAGTGCCTAAATGGGGGCCCAACCGAGGCCTCCCGCCGAGGCAGCTGTTGCGACGCAGCCACAGGCCGCCGCGCTGGGCCTGCAACCCCACGGTCGCCACCCGCTCTCACCTTTAAGGACTGGGTGCCGGGCGTGGCCGGGTCGCTGTCGCAGAGGCGCGGGGACAGGACGGCCGCCATAGCCGCTGCGGGGGCCGCCGCCGGTTGGGAGAGCAGCAGCGCCGCCGCCGCCGCCGCCGCTCTGGCGGCCGCGCGGCCCGGCCGCGAGCGCGAAGCCGAGCCGCCGCGGTAGCGCTTGGTCAGCAGCGCGGGGCGGAGGGGCAGCATCCCTCCACGATGGTTAGCGTCGAGCGCCTCCGCCGCCGCTGACCAGCGTGGAAGCTGGCACTCAGCAGGGCTGGGCTGCTCCACCGCCAGGCTCCCGTCTCCAGGAACGTCAGCCGGGGACGAACTACGTTTGTGAACCATCAGCCCCCGCAGGAGGGGTGTACGAGGGGGCGGGGGGCGCGCTCGCCCCTGCGAGGAGGGCGCTTGAAGCCGGCCCCGCCGCTGCGCGAAAGCGCCGAGCCAGCTGCGCGCCGGGATGAGTCCCAGTCCCACCGTTACGGCCGAGCAGAGGCGGAGCATCGCACTCCCCGGCAAGAAAGACCCCCAGTCCCACCGGGGCGGCGCGTGTGCCCGCTCGCCCGCGCGCAGCCGGGCTCCGTGGCCGCGCACGGCCCCCGCTCTAGCGAACAAAGCGCGAAGCCGCACCCCAGCAGGAAACCCGCCACCGCCCCCAGGCACTGGGCCCCCCGCGCCTTGAGCAGCTCCCCGCTCCCTGAGCTGCTCCCACGTCCCGGGGTGCTCCCCGTCTCTCGGGCTTCGCCTGCACGCGGCTCCAAACAGGCTCAAAACCGCGCAGGCCACGGAGCGCACAGGAGCAGCAGCACCGCCCGGGTCTGTGCCCGCGCGCGTTCATTTTCAGTTCTTCACAATACAACAGATACGGGAAAGGCACCGCACTTGGTGTCTGCACGCTGGTCTGCCAGAGTCGTGTTTTCCAAAACACAGTAATTACTGACCTTGCCAAATACGGATCAGCTATCAATAGCCTTACTACTGACCTCATCATCCTCCTGCCGTTGTTGTCAGAAGCCACTCACGAAAATCACCAAACTTGCCTAATTCAGTGCTTAGCCATCAGTTTAAGCACAGCTGGACATTTAAGTGAGATTAAGGTACAAGGAAGCCAATGACTTGCATTTAGAATCCATCCAAGGCAAACAAACAGAAATCCGTACAAATGCAAAACACAGCTTCCCTCCTTGCAGTGTTTCTACACAAACTGGCATTTCACACAGATACAACCAGATAAAAACCTGTATGCTATCCTTTTTTTTTTTTTTTACAAAAAGCACACTTAAGAATGCTGATACCTGCAGTTTATTGTAGATATTCATTAACACCCTAGGCAGGCGACAGATAATGTTGAAAATTTTCCAAAGTTGGGCCTTACACTAGCTACTCCAACTTCCACAGCATAGTGTTGTGACACATGAAACCCATATATACTCCACCATATGCATTTCAAAAGCATTTTTGGGGGAGTTTAAGATTTTCCAACAGAAAAAAAAATGAGCAAAATTATCTCAACTAATGCTAATTTCAATCTGCCAACATTATAGGTACTAAAATTAGTAATAAAATAATGACATGCAAAGTTTCAAACATACCTGATACTACGATGCACAAAATCAGGTATGACTTTTAGAGTGCTAGTCATAGTAACATGCCATTATCAAAGCCAGTGCAATAAATGTTTCAGTCTCACATCTAGCTGAAACCCAAGTGTCTCTCTGAGCATCCCAGACACATCTGCTGGCAACCTTAAGGAAAAAAAAAAAAGGCATTTATTAATCTAAGAGCACAGTGTGTGTGTTTGCTTTAAAAGGTTATATAAATACCAGTAATTACAGTATGAGAGTTACAAGTAATAACAAGTGCTATGAAGTTAAAGTGAAATTGAACAAGTTTCACTCGATGTTAAAATACATGTTCTTCCTTCACAGTAAAGCTCCTACCCTAATATCCCCAAAAATTTCTAAAGCAAAAACTCTGTTCTCACCAATGTTCACTGTTAGCACTTCAGCTTAGTGTAACAGCACCCCTTCAAAAGCATCACAAGTAAACACTTATTTTCAGAATATATACAACTAGGAAGTCATGTCCTCCACTCCTCCATCTTACTCCAGAGCACTTGTGACCTGTGTTCTCAGCTTTTTTTTTATAAAGCTGTTTTCAAAGTTAAATGTGTCAATTGCCTAACAGAATAAATGTGTTCCCCTGAAGAAAAGTAAACTTGGACGTTTTCTGTAATCTGTCTTAACCTACAGATCCTCAAAGTACAACTTCAGGGGCAGCACCAGATAAACAGTCCCTTGAGAGATTTCCCTGCTGAAGCTGGAAACTCTTGAAACACTGTTTCATGTAAACCACTAAAATCAGCTACGGTTTCATCAGTTTTAAGAGCTCATGATGAACATTCTTAAATAGAAATGCTCTATGACACTTGGCAAGGTACCTTAAAAGTGTTCTGACTGACAATGGGAGCTTGCAATACATGTACATTTACATATGACATAAGAAAGCCTAGAATACTTTTCTTTTGGATGGGAGTTCAGGTCACTCATTAATTTGTAGTCTCAAATCTGTTTGATAGCAACAACGGTTGAAAGAGTTTCCATCCCTTTGCCCACTCCACCTTACTTTCCATGTCATCCCACGCTAAAATTGAATGGCATTTTACACTGAACATGACAACCCAACTGGAGATCAATGTACACTGAAAAAAGTAAATTCACTGCAGTCATGCAAGTAAACTAGCGCAGCAGACAGCAGAAATAATTGACAAAGAAGAGCAGCATCAGGCTGCTTACTGCTGTTACTGAACAACCTCCAAAAATCAGGAAGAATCACAGGAGTACCTTAGATTGCTACCCAGCATACTACTCCCCATAAAGAACCTAAAGGCTTGAAAACCACCTCAAAGTAGTTAAACACCTTGGAGGTAACATACAGTTATAAAAATTGTTTTAAGTTTGCAAAAGATGTCATGAATAATTTGTTTGCTCACATTCATTGCCTGACCTGCCTTCTCCACAATCAGTACTGACACCACATACTTATAACGATCGAAGTCCAATTCTTTCACAGCCTTTAATATTTCTTCTGAGATTGAAGCACACAAAGCAGGACTAGAAACTCCATCATATTTGGCCTGTTGAAGTTCATTCTATCAAAAACAATTTTGAAAGACCTTAGTTTTCATCCTGATAGTCTTTTTCAAAAAACTTGTAGTAATTTTCATTACAAAACATTAAAAGAATAAGAATAGTGAATATAGATGATGCTCTCAAACAGCAAAGGCTGCTAAAACGTTTTCTTTGTTTTTTGAACGTGACAAACATGTCCAGCCAATCTCCATTTAACAGGATAGTATTCTTCTCCATCATTTGGGATCAGTTCACTGGAAAATAGTGCTACTAATACCTGTTCCAAATAACCAAAGCATGTCTTCCAGGCAGCAGAATTATTATTCAATGTGTCACTAACAGCTACATAACATCTCAGATTGTTCTCCTTTATCTTTCCTTAATTTTTGTATGTGGCAGTCAGACTGGGAAGGACACCAAGAACATTTTATGCAGGTCATGTGGTATTAGTAGAACAAATTGAAGGAGTGGAATTCCACAAATTCAAGACCAGGATCTTTGGATGACTGGATATTTTGCGGATGAATGTGAACTCTGCTACTGCCCAATTTGATTGAGAAATGAGTAAGAGTTCAAGAAGCTTCAACTCCATCTTAACAGCACATGCTCAGTGGCAACCTCAGAGAGGCCCTTCCCCATTTTGCAAAATGGAGCACATTCAGATTACATTTCTGTGCCAAAACTCTAAGTCTACAAAGATTTAACCAGATGAATATTTTATGCAACTTACACATTTCCATTAATACGATCTTTGTTAGACAACCTACTTTTGCAATAAAAGACAGTTTTTAAAAATACTATACCATTAGTATTACTTGAGCTTTGTCTCTTACTAAGTAATCTTGAAATTTCTTATGTGACTCCAGTCTGTATGTATTAGCATATATTATCTTTGCCCTCATAGCTCTGAATGCCAGTAGCTCTGCTTCAATAGAATCACTCAAATATTCCTCGTCCATTGCAGCTGTAACCAAAGCTTCGTAATTTGATTGTATCCTTTTTTTTCCCTAGGTTTGTGCAAAATAATAAAAAAGTTCATATTATATGTCAGTATTTTATTATTTAACAGACTCTAAATACTATTTTATCATACATAGCTAAGAGGAAAAAAGAATGTTATGAAAAATGCAGAAAAATTAGACAATGGATATCTTTTATTCTGGCTAACTGCTCCAACTGAAAAACAAGAATGGTGGTTAACTTCCTCTCGGTTTTATCTTTTTTTTCTTTTTTAAAACTAAAATTCAAATAAAACAATTCTATGATGATTGTACGTTTTCATTTAAACTCAATCAGAAACACCATACGAGCACTCTGAATGCACTTCATTTTCCAAGTAAAAAGACATAGATATTAACATATGTCCAAGACTGCTAACCACAACAAGCTTTTCATTCAAACAGCCTACGCAAAACCCGAAATATATGCTTGCTTCACTGACTACATAATTTTACTTGTCCTCATTCTGCTGACTCTTCAATCCCTTTCTGCATTTCCTGACTACAGCTAGAGAAAATCATCATTTCCTTCTCAGAAGAGCAGAAAAGAGCATGAAAGCTATATAACGCCATAGAACAAGACTTAGACCAAGAAGAACAGAAAAACTCATACATCTGTAGATAAAAGTCCAGTGGTAATTACCTGAAGAGTACATTATTCAGAGTCTCACAAATCTTTCAGTTAGGAGATTGAGAATAAGGGAAGCAATGCGGTTTCTTTACGAAATAACTTATGCCTTAGCCAATGCTGTAGATGTTACCTGCATCTCAGCTCTGACTCCTTACTGTTAGATGATTCTGTTAAAAAAACAGTGGTGCTGGCAGCTCCTGTGCAAACCAGCTGTAGATGTTTGCTTATATCATACTAACAATGCAAACTCTGCATAATACTTACACTACACTAAAAATGCATGGAACAAACATTTTCACTTTGGCTGGGGACATCAGCTTCTAAAGGAAACTCACATCTATAAAGACTATGATACCAAAAATCTTAGATTCAAACTCTCCAAGACCAGCTTGAAGGTTGTAGGGAGTAAAAAAGGCATTTATTTATGGCTGGGTGCATGCACAAACCATTCTGCAAAGTTCAGGCATAACAAACAGGGTTTGCATACAGTCTTATAAAACACAAATCAATGCACATTCATAGCTTTCCCGAGAAATCATTAACATGTTCATTAAGCTTTTAGAGCTCATGCTAACATAGGCAAATATTTCTTGCGCATGCACACTCCCAGCCTCCGGCAAATTTTGGGAAAAGGTCTTCAAGAAGAATCCCCCTGACTTCCTGCCTCTCTGATGTTCCCATGTTCTTCATCAGTGTGTTTGCTAGTTGACCTCAAGGTTCATATATGCTCAGAGAGGTGTGGGTCCATTAGTGAAACTCTTAATTGTCCAGAAGAGTCTCTGTGCTTTCTTATCTTCAAGAAAATTTCTGACTTTACAATTTATTACCTCTCCTTCCTGGATTCATCATCTCCTTATCTGAGGCCTACAAAGATGGTGTTTCTCTTTCCACCTGTATTCTGTGTTATCTTACAGAAACAAGCTAACAGTGATGGTATCTTTGCCGTGCTCTGGTTATTTCACTGACCCATTCTAATTCATATTTATTTATTCATCTATATTATTTCATTTTCTACTTTGAACTACAGTCCCTACCTGCTCATCACCAGACTCCTAACAATAAAAAGCACATCAAGTGTGCCAACAGAGTTACTCAGATAAAACTTATTTCCATTAATGTGGATTAGAAATCTGTGAAAAAAGGTCACAATCCAAATGGCAATTCTTTGCTATCATGGTTTAGCATGAGTTACACCTTCAACCTGAATCATTATAGATGGAAGAAAATTCACATTTGTAGCATATGACTTCAAACAATGCTGTTATTTACAAATTTAACTGCTAATTAGCAACATAAGTTTTTATAACCATTTCCTCATGTGCAAGAAGCCATTTATGAACAAGGCAACTAAAAACCTTACTGACATCTCTAGACAGCTACTAAATAAACCGAGTTCTGTGTTTCTCAATACAAATACTGTGATTGTAAGTCTTAGGACAATATTTAAATTAAATTTCTATATAATATTTTCATGCCTTGTGAAAAAAATCGCTCAAAAATTCAAGAGTAAACTTTGCATTTGACTACTCAAAAACCTGTTCTTATGTTACTGCACTCTACTACATTGGCTTAACCTCAGACATAAGTGAGGGGAAGATATGCCAAGGAAAAAAAGTTCTTGTTATTTTGAAGTAGTTTGTAAGTAAGTCTGTTTTAAGAACCAATGGTTGCTTTAAATGTAATGAAACTGTTCTGTTTGCTTCTTCAAGAGGGCACATGTACTTAGCATAACACCCTGGTAGAAACACCACACCATCAAAGGGAGGGCCATACTTTCCTCCTTTTTACCTTCACAAAGCTTTATCAACTTTGCCTCCTAATGCCTCAGGTTGCACACAAGATGGACAGTGGATGCAAACATTGCATCTGACCATGGAGAAAGGAGACGAGCTATCCCCAGTGTTAAGTAGAACAGACGGGTATAGTACTTCTGATACAAGTTTTCACAAGGTCGTGTACGCTTTGTAACCACTGACCAAGCATCAAGTTCTACGCATTGTAACGTCTTTCTTAAGGACTCAAGCCCCACTCCTCCGTCCTCCTTCCCTCGCTAACTAAGGTCTTTGGTCTGACCTCAGATGAGGGCCACAGAGGAGCGAACGGCCAGCGCACTCCGCCAGCATGCAGCAAGGCCGTTGTAGCCGTTACCAACACCCGTGCTAACGTAGCCGTTATAACTGTTACCCTGTTCTCTTCCCTCACAGCTGACGTGGTCAGCCGCAGGGCACCGCCAGTCTCAGACTCCAGCAGCTAAACTGCAGCGGCTGCCGCCCCTCCCTCGCTACTCGCCCTGTCTCTATCCAACAAGTTCTGACGCCACTTTTCTCCCTCTGATGCGGTGGCAGGAAGCTGCGGCACCTTGGAGCGCTCCTCCGCGACTTAGCAGAGGGGCGGGCGGGCAAGCAGACACAGCCCTCCTCTCCTCCCGCTGCCGGAGACGAGCCGCGGAAAGAAGCCACCCTCGCGCTCCACGACGTGGAGCAACTCCAGCGGCTGTGTACTACCCTTCCCGCGCGAGCCGGGAGTGACGCCATGCGCTAGCGTAGCGTCATGACGTCAGGCGGACGGACCCAGCAGTAGCAGAGGTAGCGGCAGCAGGTAGCCATGGCGGGGTGGTGCGCTCGGCAGTGTGTGCCGTGAGTTTGAGGGCTTTGGGCCGGAGGTTGCTGCCGCCCCCCTTACCGCCACGCGGCTTCCTCTGGCCTCTGCCGGCCCTAGGGTAATGCCAGTACCGCCGCCTGAGGGCTGGGCGGGAGCAGACCCGTCTCTTTCGCGCTGTCACCGGTGGAAAGCTGGAACTTGGTCGTGGGCTCTTTCAGAGAAAGTCACCTACCTGCACCTTGTCAGTTCTTCTTTAAACCATAAAGGGTGGCAACGGTAGTTCAAGTTTTACTCCGGCCTCCAGTCTCATAATGAAATGTAGGGGGCCTCAAAATAAGGTGAAGGACTGAGTTAAGTGCTTTACGAACATTTAAGATGTTTGGGGGTTTTAATAGCAAACAGGAACTTCATAGGATATTTGCTCAGTCCTGTTACCTTCATAAATATTTCATCTCCACTTGAAGCCATGGATTCAAAAATTATGTACTGTAAAGGTCAATTCCACCACATAAGAGGAAAAAATGTTTTTAATTTAACTGTAATGTAATCTTTCTATATTCGTTGTGTTTCATTTTCAAGCAGTTCCGTGTCTGTCTTTTCTAGTTTTACTGAATCAGCGTTTTTCTCCTTGTTAGCATGAGCAGTAATTTAAATGTATGCTTCTCAATCAGTCTTTCTCTTTAGACTAATGTGCCAATAACATTTATGCTTAGATTGCTGCTAGTTCAATCAGAATTCATGTTCCTTTCTCCCCTGTCATTTTGATGGTCATAAGGACTGAAGTTTTTGATTTTACTTCAAGTAGCATTTGTTTCCCTGAAAATTCGGAGATTAGGTGGAACAGTTATATTTAAACTGGGATCTTTTGCTTTGAGTTATCTTTGCATCAGTTCAGTAGACATAACCATTCTGAAATCTACCATCAAATAGAGCAGTTCTCAGTTTTCCACAAGATGGTTCTGCTCAGACTTCTTTTTATCATATTCATAGATAAAGTAGCACTGCTAAGCTTAACAACTTGTTTACAGATGCTGTAATGCTACCTGTATATCTGTGCTTGTGTGTATGCTTTTATAATAATTTTCTTTGTTTTCATTTGCTTTCTTAATGCAGGGACTCTTCTTGTGTGTGTTCAGATGGCATCTGACTCAGTCACTAGTTGTCTTTCACCAACTGTGCATTACAGGATTTGCAAACTTGGATTTGAGAAGAAAGATACCTATGATATTAATAACATATTATCTGAAAAGGGTGAAGTATGCTGGCAAGCTGTAACAGAGCATGTGTGTTACCTTGAATCAGGTTGGTGTTTACGTGCTGTAGTAGTGATGTATTTAAGATGGACGCAAAATCTCAGTAGAGTTTGTATCAGTCCTGTTTCAGTTATGACATTCATTACAGTACAGCATTATCTTTGCAGATTATGGTATGTTCTGTCTGTCTACAGGAAGCTTTAAATTTTTCATCCGTGTTTGGTTATTGGTGGCTCATAGCACTCATTTAGTCTGTGCTACATAAATAGCTGCTTCTGTACTTCTTCTTTCATCTTACTTCCTAACTTCATGTACATAAGAGTTTGAGTTCTACTTCTACCTCATAACTGCTTTCTCTGTTCTTTATTTTGCAGTAACTTAAAACACATTGGTGCCATCAGTATTCTTGCTGTTGTTGGGTTTCGTTTCTCCAACTTTAACTTAGTACAGAAGTTTTCTTTCTATATGTATTGTAGTTTATAATTGTTTTTTAGCCAAAACAAAACATTTATGCCCTGATGAACTTGCTGAATTTTGATTTGGCAAACTGCATCAAGCAAGCTCCTTTATTAATTTTCTGAGGTGGTAAAAATCTTATGTTTCTGTATTGAGCAATATCTTCCATTAAAACATAAGAATTTATTTCCTTATAAAAATGTCCCACCACTACTCTTAAGGTTACCACAGCTATCTGCATTCTTTAGAGGGTATAGGCAGTGCAGTTTGACATACCACTCTGAGCCTGCACTAAGTTCCACTTTGATTATGGAGGCTTCATGTACTACAGTAGGTTTTCCTCATTTCAATAAAACCAGAACTAGGGAGCTGGGCTTGTACAGCCTGGAGAAAAGAAGACTCTGGGCAGACCTAATAGTGGTCTTCTGGTACGTAGAGGGGGCGTACAAGAAGGATGGAGAGAGACTGTTACAAAGGCCTGTAGTGATAGGATGAGGGGCAATGGTTTGAAATTAGAGAAGAGTAGATTTAGATTGGATGTTAGGAACAAATTCTTCACCATGAGGGTGGTGAAACACTGGAACAGGTTGCTCATGGAGGTAGTTGAGGCTTCATCCCTGGAGATATTAAAAGTCAGACTTCACAAGGCTCTGGGAAACCTGATGTAGTGGAGGATGTTCCTGTTCACTGCAGTGGCAGGATTGGGCTAGATGGCCTTTGGAGGTCTCTTCCTACCCAACTATTATATGATTCTGTGATAATCCTCTTTACTTTCTTTTTTATTTTGTTTGTTTTTAATGTGGAAATGGTACACAGTCTTAGCTTATTTCACACTTTATCTGCATGGCCTTTTGGACAGTAAAATTATACTGTATTGTGCTAAAGTAGTCCGTATGAAATTCTTTGTACAGAAGCTTTAGCAGGTTTTACTCGTGAGTTTTAAAGTATTGGACCTTCAGGAAGTTTGGTGCTCTAATCACCCTCCATTTTCCAATTTAAGATCAAAGTGTGGATTACATCAAAAGCATACGATCATTAGGACCTGTATGTGAATCGGTTGATTTGCACTTCAAATCTCTGACCAAGGAGCAATTCGCAGCTCAGTATGCATTATGGTTCCACTGGACAAATTGCACTAAGGTATGAAAATGTCTGTTGACAATTTGTCTTTTGGCACATGAGCTCTTTGTAGAAGTTTAATGACACCTGAGCTCTTTGTAGAGGTTTAATGTGAGAACGCACAAGAAGTATTAATGACCCAGAATAGCTAGACTTTGTAACTAATTGTCCTTGTCTGATACATAATTGCCTCTAATTTTCCTGTCTTTGTAATTAAATTTTATGTAAGTTATCAGAAAGAGAACAGGAGGTTCTTTGGTAGGACTATTTTATTTTTTTTCCCTAATAATCTGTGCCTAATGCCAGATGTTACTGTGTAAAGTTATTGTTAATAGTTTTTATATATGTAAGGTAGTAGATGTATTGCATCTAAAAATACAAGAGGTGCTCTAGGGCAGTTCCTTTTCAGACATCTACATTTTTAACTCCTTGTCATAACTGATTTTCTTACTGCATTTGCATATGTCATTGAGGAATATTTAGGTTTCTCTGTGAGTTTGACAATTTGATTATTTATTGTCTGAATATTTAACACAACATTATTCCTCTCCCCCATCATAAGTTATTTCTTGAAATATTTGATGTTCTACAATATAAACAAGCTACTGAAGTTGCTCTTGGTTTAATGAAACTAACATCATGCTTGGAGCGAGCCTTCGGTGATGTAAGTGCCTGACTTTTTTTTTTTTTTTTTTTGAAGAACAGAGCAGTACATGTAGAGACACTGAAAAACCTACCTATGGGAACATTAAATAGGATAGCCACATTTTCCTACCTGATACCTTCTGTAAATGTTAATTTATCATGAAATTACAGGATTTGAAGCCTTTTTAAGGATTTGGTGGGTTTTGTTTGATTCATGACTTTGCTGTAATGAAAATGGTTACTGGGTGAAGTGGTCAAGTTGTATGTTTGAAATAAAAAGAAGTATACTGAATTGTTTATGTTACCTGTTTTGCTTTTTTAAAATAGGTCTATTTACTAATTGGTACAGATTGCCCTTTTCTTCTAAGAGACTTACTTGCTTCTGAGCAGCTTGCAGTTGTCTTTGGAAAAGCTGTAGTAAGTGCATAGTTTTGAAATAAACACTGATCTCATTTTCTTCTTGCCGTTGGCAGGTTTCCAAGCATAGGCTTTGCTTGTACTGAAAAAGAGTTTGCAAATTCTGTAATATATTGGGGGGAAAAAAATCATTTTATACATGTTACAGTCTGAGGGATATAAAGCAAAAAGAGTGAATATTGTAAAAGGAAATATTTTTAAAAGTCATAAGTTGTCACTTATGTCACTTAAAAACCTACACACATAAAATTTTGTGTATTGTTAGCAGTCAAGTAGTTTTACAAGGATTATTTATTGAATTTTGATGGCATGTGGAGTAGTTCAGTTCTTATAGTTAAAAACCAGAAAAGTTTCCCTTTTTGTTTGATTGTGATCTGAGAATACAGCTTTGAAAGAAAATTCTGTATTTTTTCTTATATTGTATTAATTCATGGTATATTTATACTGCAGGAACTAATAGCTGAATTTGATTTTATTTGTTCAACTGTCATGACCGTTTAGAGTGTCTAACAACTAGCTTCTTCCTGTATTGTGTTCTATAGCATATGCAAGTAAATGGAAATACTTCCTTTCAGAGAATACTGGAAATTGCTGTTACTGTGACAAGCTGTGGCAAATTATCTTGACAGTAGATATTGTAGTTTCTCAATTACTTCTGAAATTTTCTGTCCAGAAAAGATACAAGGTAATAAGTAATAGATTTCTTCATGCAATAATCACTTTGTTTATTAATTAGATGAATGTACTGAGAGTATTCATTGGATCTCCGTATGGTCTGAATCTTCGTAATGTTTTGTGGCATGGGTTTGCATCCCCACAAGAAATTCCTGCAAAGTAAGTTATCGAAATGAATTTTTTTTTTTTTGTAGCAGTCAGACATGAGAGCACTTGAAAAGCTGTTAGCAGAACTTACTGTTCTTAACAAAATTTTTAGAAAGTCCAAAGGCCTCTGGCAGCATCCTGTTTTCCTTTGCTACTGCTGCTTTTGGAAAATGATGGCCATAGAACAATTCAACCATTATAAAGCTGGTCAGTTCTAAGATCAGTAGATTTTTTTACTAGAAGGAAAAGCAAGAAAGCTACAGGTCTTTTGAAAACAATTCCTTGTCTATCAGGAATGACTTAGAATAACAGGCAGAGGAATGGAGTAGTAAGAAGAGAAACATATAATCTAGAATACAGTGATGCTTTTTTCTGAATTCTACATTTATTTTTTATGAATGCAGCTGATTATTTTGTGCCCTTACTCAGAACAGTTTGGGAGCATAGATTTTTTTTTAGATGCTTTTAAAAAGAGCAAGAAACCCTTTTGTCCGCAACCCACAAATGTCAATTACTTGTAAAAGATTTAGTTGTGTTAAGCTTCTCTAATAATATTATGGTGTTCTCTCTAGATACTGTGCTATGCTGCTTTTCTTAACAGCAGGACTGGGTCAGTTGCTACAGACATATCTTCTGCAAACTAACCGTAATTTAGTACATCGACCCTATGTGATCTTCGTTAGCTTAGATGAGCTTGATGTATTTCCAGGCAAGTATCTAACCGTTACCAAGTTTTTGTTAATGCTAGTGCTCGTTTCATTGTCCAAAAGTGCTGTTGAAAATCATGCATTTTTCCAGTTTTAAGATGGGATTTTAATGAAGATGCTGGTATAAACTGTCGTTAGATTGATCAGTCATGCTTGTAGGACATTTTTTTTTTTAGTATACAAACAGTTCCACTGACTCAAATCAAAACTTCCAATATTCTAAAATAATTCTAACATATGACTATACTTCTAAGACGTCAACTGAATGTTCCAATTTTTTTGATGATGAGAATTCATTTCCTCTAAGAGTCTACTACTCTGCATTTACAAAGTTTAATTCTTTCCAGAATCAGTGTGTACCAGCTGCAAGGGTCTCTGTAGGAGTACCCTGCATCTTAAGGGGAAGGCAGTGTTGAAACAGAGTGAAGAATGGTAATGTATCTTCAGTGTCTTCAGTACATTGATGATATTCTTAGGGAGGAACCTGGAGCGTCACATTAAAATAGTCTTGTGTTCCCTGCTACCCACCTTATTTAGTTTATTTCCACTATATTTAAAGCAACAACAGCACGTGGGCATTCTTGGTGTCAGCGATGGTCATGGTCAGTTTGTGCTACATAATCAATTTACTGTTCATGGGCTTTTGGGAACCAAGTTAGGCTGATAACATTCTAGTCATCAGGTAGTGTAAATCTTACAAGTCTTGATTTGTGTGATAAAAACCACACCTGCTGCAATCATGCAGTATGTAGTCTTCTGATCTCAGTAAAAAGCAGCTACAACTTTTTAACTGTTTCTGCGCTACAATTTTGTTACTGCTAAAAATGCAATATACAAACTTGGTTTCTGATCTTAAATATTGCTACCATTGTACTTGCGTAGTTAAATTGAGTAACTTTTAAATCTCCCTTTACAAATACAGAAATAATACATTCTGAATGAAAAGTCTAGAATGAAGAATTATTTAGTGAACCATTCATTGCGTATAGGTTATCAGCGTTGTTTTGCTAACTTGCAGATCTTAATCCTGAAACACTTTCCATAGCTGAAGAGCTAGTGAAACTGTCCAGTTTTGTTTTAAAAGCAATGCTACCATTTTGGATGGCTGCTCTGACGGCTTTCAAGCAAAACAGGTAACAGCCAATTTTTTTTATTATTACTTTGTAATATGAAAAGAATATATTCTGAATTTATGAAACACTAGCAGTATTTGTAGATACTAAAGCTTTTTGCTATGTCTGTTGCTTAACAACATATCGTTATGCATTGTTATAGTGGCCTATCAGAAGGTTTGTTGACATACCACTTTATTTTGTGCCAACTACAATTACAAACTGTATTTTGGAACTTAAGAAGGACTATTTCAGATGTAATCGAAAAAGGAGAGTTTTACAAAGCAAGTGAAAACAGATATTCAGCAAATAGCCTATTGAGTTGGAAAAAAAAACCCAACAAAACAAAACAACATTGTTTTGTTTTCCTCTCCCATGCTCCCAATTTTGCAAACTATTTGAGCTGGTTTGAATTCAGTGGTCAGCCTCTGTTGGGCACAAGTTGCCCTATTTTTTTTTTTGTTTACAAAGTACATTACAAGGATTTTGCTCTGGGTTGTTAAGCCTGCAAGTGTAACTCTGAGATGGCTCTATTTTCCACTTGGATAATATTTATAAGCAGGGAAATCTCCTTTGGGTATCTCTATTGTTTTTTCAGGTATGCTGACTCTGTGATTCTCTTACTTCCTCAGCTGGAAGGTGGACTTAGATTGCTCTTCACTACGACTAATAAATGTCCAAATCGATTGCTAACAGCTGAGGTAAATTTTCTGTCTAAAATAATTTATTATATAGTACTAACAATATTTGCAGAGTAATTATTCTAGAAGCATGGTGTTTGAACATTTACAGATTTTCCCCCAAAATTCTTCAGTCAACCATAGAACATTAATCACAAATTTCTAGTAGAGTTTCATGATTACCTCTTAAATTTTGTAGAGATGCCTTTTCCATAAAGGAATTCTGAAAAAGTACTTGAAAGTTAGTGTTCAGAATCAGTAGTTTAGGGTGGAAAATAAATCACGGTATATTTATTCTAATAAACTTGGCACATAAAATATCTTTTTTCATTTTTAAGGGTGGGGTGTTTTTGCTATTCATCCACCTCTGGTATCTCATACAAATTAATATGTTTGGTACACATGTCTAGTTAATTGTTTTCATTTGAAAATCAAATAATATCAATTGTCTTTTGTTTCAGCCTTCTGCTCTCTATACCACTTTTGATGAGGTATTTGTGATTTAATTAATTTATTTTTAAATATATACAGATGTCAGAATTTAAGCACATGCATGTTTCCTATTACTAGACACCAGAAAGTGCTTTCTTGTGTTGGCTAAGACATTCTTTCTAATTATTTCCTAATAGAAGGTGGTGGACAGTAAACATTTTAAACTTGGAATCTCCCAGAAAATATCAAAATTAACACAAATGTTAATAAACAGACTTTAATTTCTTCTAAATGTATTTACCTTGAAATTCTTCATCTCATGGAAAGAAACATTCTGTCATTTTTCCTAGATTCAGTTATTCAAAGTAAATACAAACAAACATTGCAAGCAGAAACTCTTGAATTATCTCAAATTGTCTGTTAGTAGTAATTTTGCACCTCAATTCTTAAGTGACTGAAGTAATTAGTTAATATTACAGAAACTAATTACTTTAGTTGCTGTTTTTTTCTTTGATTGTTTGACTTCCAATTAGTTGTTTCTATTGCAATTACTTTTTTTTCTAGATGTTAGCAAAGCATTTGCATAATGAAGAAGTCAATCAACTTCCTGCAGTTCTTGAGGAATCTGCCATGGCAAGTGTTTTGGAAGTTTTGTTGTTTGTCTTTAATCTCACTCTCTCTCTTCTTTCTTTCCACCTTCCTTCTTTCCTCCTTTCCTTCATTTTTCTTGTTACTTTGTTTTGTTATTTATAAGCATGCTTAATACCATTTTATTTCATATCACTTATCTCTGTCAGCTTAGAACCAGAAGTTTGTTACCCTTTTCATTGTGATGGATACAAAGTATATTGGGTTGGGCTATAAAATTATCTTTCCTTGTCAGATATAGAAGTCTTAGAGATACTTCTAGACTTCCAAAGATCAGCTGAACAGAGCAGAAGGAAAACTAGTGCTTTATAGAGGGAAAATCAAAACTTACTCCTTCTGGGGCACATCTTAATGCTGCCTGGGCACAAAAACATAGCTGTCCAGAGCTCAGACTGCATCCAAAGTCGTAGTGAACGTGTTGAATTTAGATGCCTTTGGAGACTGTGGGGAAGACCTGAGTGTATTTGCCTATTCCTAGAGGCAGTGGAGCTGCAGAGAACTTCGGAGACAAAGCTGACGGAAATCTGCTGTTACCTCTCACAAAATAGCATGTACATTAGTTTTGAGTTTCCTCAAAAACTGCAAAGGTGCTGGTTTGTCACATTATTTTTTTCTTACAAGCATGGTTTGCATTGTTTTTTCTGACCGTCTAAATGTCTCTTTCCTATAGACATGATTACACACTATCTTTCAGAGGTATTCTATACACTGTATTTATTCTGTGTGAATACATGTGGAATAGAATCCTAAATATTTATTGTATGTTTCCACAGGAGTTTCTTTGGGATTTCTTGAACCACCAGGAGGGTCCACGTATAAGAGATCGTTTGAGCCATGGAGAGATCAATCTAGAAACATTTCCCAGAGAAGTAGCTAATCAGATGGTTGCATTTGCAATTACTCTTCTTTGCAGATTCTCAAATGAGGACATGTTTGCTTTTAAGGTAGGGATCAATATTACGTTCTCAGAAGAGTTGTTTTGTTTGGAGTTTTTTTGTGGGTATTTTTTGGTTGAGTTGGGTTTGGTTTGGTTTTTCTTTATTTTTATATCAAATCTAAAGGCAGAGTGTCATAAAACTTGACTTTTTCCTGACAGCAGCATTTTGTGGAAATGAAGTATTCTTCCAAGTAAAAAACTGTGAAAATACATATTTTTTCCTAGTTTTGCAGTGCAATAAAGACAGAAAGTTTTCAAAAGATTTCCCTTTCTTATTGTACCTTAATGTGTTTCCTTACACACTCATTATTCACATGGTTGATCCATAAATTATAGTGATTCCACCTTATTTTGTGAAATTGCATTGATGCCTAGCCTGTTTGTCTGCTGCATTATCTGAAAGGTATGTAGAACAGCTGTAGCTCAGCCACTGAAGGAAGTACTATTTCAGCTTATTTATTTTTCTCTGTCAATACAAATAATGATGGCTCACTAATGGACATGTGATTTGTATCCACACTCTATACTGTGACTTCTTGAACACTTTTTATCTGTTGCATTTGCTCCCCACAATTTCTTGTTAATATTTGGGATTACTTCTTTTAATATAAAGCAGCCCGTGAGATAAATCTTCCATGTATTAGTTGCAGCTCTTTTTAGTTTCTCAAGATCTATGTTGCATGCTGATGCATTAAGTGAATACTTGGTTGCTTTTCTGTCAGCTACCATCAGGTACCATAGTTAAAATGTGTTGAAGAAACACCCACTAGGCTGATGACCGCTTTCAGCTCAGACATTTGTCTTTATTGACTTCAGTACTATAGGTGGCTTGCATAAAATTAAATATAAGTCTAGATCTGCATATGATCAGAGCACTTTAAAGAAATTGTTGTGTATTGTGTGTGATTTTATTTTTTTTTTTTAAACCAGGAACACATGGTCATTAAACCACTGATGAAGTGTGCAAGTTGCTACCGTTCTCAGTTTCATCCAATTTCCCGGCTCAGGAAACAAGTATGTTAGTTAATTTTGTATATTGGAGAAAAAAAAAAAAAAAGAAAGAAAGAGTAGTAAATATTGTTTCAATGTGGAAGTGTACATTAAAACTTCTTGCCCTAACATTACCTCACAATTGATGTTGGCTTATACAATTATGACTACTGAACAAGTAGCTTACTCCTTGTTGCAGGTTTTTCTTGAAATAGCCAGTAAGAAAAGTAAATATATTGTTCTGTCAAGGACTACGCATAACATTTTTGATGGTATGTTTTTGAGGTGCTGGAATGTATGAAGAGCGTTTACTTATGGTCCGAATTGCCAACAGTGCCTGAGGAACACGTTCAGATGTTTAAAGGGTATGTATATGCTGTTAGAAGAGGTGGTTCTCAAAATAGTTATGAAGGATAGCTATGGGATTTGAGATGAAGTGTCTCTTCAGATGCTGTACTAGGAAGATGATAAACACTAAAGGGGTTGTGAGAAAGATGTCTTTGTACTTTTTCGTTTATTCTGTGCTATACACATTAGATACTATATAAACAGTGGGCTAACTGGAAAGGAATGAGAAGATAGCTGAAATATTTGAAGGTGTTCATGACTCCGTATTCTCTTTCTGAAGAGATGCTGAAGGGGCTGTTAGGAAGGTGAACTAAGAGATGGCTCAGCAGATGTAAAGCAGAAAAAAAATGCTTATTCTGGAAAGGTCTTAGTAATCAAATGAGGGGAAGAGTTTACATTAGATACTACTTAGAATGTAGCATCCTTTTGTTACTTCAAAAGGAGGAAGTCAATATCCCTGAAGGAAATTGCACTTGTTTAGAACTGAGGTGAATGCCTGCCTCAGGGCAGGGAAGAAACTGGCCTGGGCACAGCAAGGTAGCTGCAGGCCTTGTCTTTCCTTTTAGACCCCACTGCTCCATGAAAGGAGGGCTGGAGAGGAGGGCTGGTGAGGAGCAGCCGAGGGAACTGGGGTTGTTCAGTCTGGAGAAGAGGAGGCTGAGGGCAGACCTCATTGCTCTTCACAGCTCCCTGAAAGGAGGTTGCAGTGAGCTGGGAGTTGGTCTCCTCCCTAGTCTCAGGTGATAGAACAAAAGGAAATGTCCTGAAATTGTGCCAGGGGAGGGTTAGGTTGGAGATGAGGAAAAATGTCTTTGCTGCAAGAGAGGTCAGGGATTGGCACAGGCTGCCCAGAGAGGTGTGGCCATGGCACTTGGGGACATGGTTTAATGGCCGCGGTGGTGTTGGGTTGAAGGTTAGACTGAATGATCTTTAGAGGTCTCTTCCAACCAAAGCAATTCTATGATTCTATGAAAATTCAGTGTGCCCAGCACATACTCAATATGCTTTAGGATTTTGGTGAATAATTACAAGAGGTTCAGATGACTGCTGAAACTAAGAAAAGATTTGGTTTAGTCAGAGAAATAAAGTCATACTTACAAGGCAAGGGGAAAAGAGCCGTTATGTCAGAGAATGGGCATTGAAGACACTGCTATGCAAAATCTCTGCATCTTGATCTATGCTGTTTGATAAATAAGTGCTACACTGTTTTAGTATCTCAGATTTACTTCTTTCTTTTTTTTCAAAGGTTTCAAGGAAATGATGAAGCTAGTACTTCAATTTCAATGTTATCTGAAATTGTATCTGAGTTGCAACAATACATGCCCCAGAACTACTGTAGTTCAGGTGATCCAGTCAATAACATCCTAACAGAGAGGTGAGTTTGATGTGTTCCTAGTTCCTGCTGTCAGCCTCTACATGAAACTTAACATAAGAACTCTCAAACTTGAGTCATTCATTTTCCCATTTTGTAGAACAATGCTTGAAACATCGCATGCACTTTTCTAATGCTGCTCCTGATTTAATCTAAAAATCTGAAGAATGCAGCTGAACATTACTTTCAGAATGATGACACAGAGTAGATTTGGCACATGATTACAGGTAGAGATTTTACTCGAAATTAACTTTAAAAAAATAACCATTTTTCTTTCAAAATGGGGAAGCAAAATATTTTAAGTATTTATGTACTGACTACTTCAAGTTGATTTTTATCTGTTTTGCATGCTAAAACCATCACAATTTTAATTTGCTTGGTGTTACAGCCGTGCTTTGCATTTAGTAAAATGCTGCTACGTAATTCTGTTCTCTCATGCTTTAGTATTAAGATTCTGAAACAGAAGGCATCTCATTATACTTGTCAGATGTGGAGATATGTTAGCCCCAGTTATTTCTGACTTGGAATAATGATCAAAACAATTTGATTTTTAATTTGCTCTCTTACAGTAGTCTTAGAGAGTCCCATGACTGAATTAATGTGTTGAAAGACATTCCTAGTCAAACCCATTAGGAATGGGCAGGACAGCGTGAAAATGACTTTACCAGTTACTTTATTTATGTACTATGTGCATCTTCTGTTTCCTGAAATCATTTATAGAGTTTTCTATCTTTATCACTGTCATTTATGAATGTTTTGCTGTCTCAGAGATAATCTGAGCATAAGGGAGATGGAGTAATTTCTGTGAGAACGAAGTATTTGATGTGTGACACATCTTAGAGAGCAGAAAGGTATTTTGAGTTCTTCAGCAAACTGTAATCTGGAGTGACATTGATTAAAACAATGGCCTTACCACATGGATTTTACAAAATGTTAAGTCTGTTTCTTATTCTATCCAGAAAAAAGACCACACAGTAATGGGAGTACTAATTCATACCATTTGCTTTAGTGAATTTTATTGTGATGGATGTTAATTCATTGTGAATTGAACTGTGGCGGGAGGCTGCAACCACAACCCTGGTGTGATTTGATGTGTTGCTGTGTATCATTTCAGCCAGGCAATTTCGTTTATTGTGGTTATATTTCTTTGATCCAAAATGGGAAACATATTAATCACTAGCAGTTTTGCACTCATACTCCATAAAGTGACAGAGAACACAATCTCTGCCCCTACTTCGTAGATCCATGTTTTTTTTTTTTTTATTGTCATGAGGGAAATGTAATGTTTCCAGGTTTTCTGCACTGTAAGTCAAACCATGCCAAATATTAAATGTATCTCATGTTAAATTCAGCTAAGAAAAGATTGGAATTAACAACTCCTTCCTGTTTTGAAGGATATTGATTGAACTTGGCAATATACATATTTGCACACTTTATTCTCCAAGACCTGTTCTGGAAATACTGCTGATACTCCGTAAAATAAGCACACAGTGCCATCGAGTGTCTGAACAAGTTATTGCCAGCACCGAGTTGAGATACAAACAGTGGGTGAACAAGACTTTACGTTCTCGACAGAGGCATAACTATCTACGAATGTTGAACAGGTTGGCCAATGATTTCTCCTTGCTTTGTAACTAGGTTAATGAGAGAGTGGCTGTGTGTTGCTGTTGCTAGCTTTTGGTGGTTGGTCCTAAAAATTTTAAGCCAACAATGTTCATGTGTTCTTGTTAAACATTTTAGAGTTGAGCGTCAACTAATTTCTATTACATAGTAGTATTGAAGTAACAAGAAAATCTCAAATTGGAGAATAATTTAATGGATATTTTTAGCATTGCTAGATTACTTCACCATGAATCATAATCTTTCAAATAAAAATATAATTTCAATGCCGGGTTCTGTTTTTTAGTTGCTAGATTTTCCTATTTAAGCATATAAATACCATTTAACTTTTCATACAATCATAGGATTTTTTTGGTTGAAAAAAACTTTTAAAATCATAAAATACAACCATTATGTAGCTCTACAAAGTCCAGCACTAAACCACGTCCCTTAGCACCACATGTATGTGTCTTTGAAACATCTCCAGTAATGGGGATTCAGCTATCTCCCTGGGGAGCCTGTTCTAGTGTTTGAGAACCCTTTCAGTGAAGAAGTTTCTTCCGATATCCAACCAAAACCTTCCCTGGTGCTACTTGAGACCATTTCCTCTCCTCCTATGACTTACTATTAGGGAGAAGAGACTGACACCTACCTTGCTACAACCTTCTTTATGTAATTGTAGAGGGCAATGAGGTCTCCCCTCAGCCTCCTTTTCTCCAGACTAAACAACCCCAGTTCCCTCAGCGACTCTTTGTAAGGCTTGTTCTCCAGACCCTTCACCAGCTTTGTTGCCCTTCTCTGGACCCACTCAATGTATGTCTTGTAATGAGGGCCCAGTACTCAAGGTCTGGTTGCACCAGCGCTGAGTACAGAGGGACAGTCAGTTTTTGACTGAATCATGTTCAACTTATTTCAAGACTCCTGCTTTTTATCATTATACCTGGTTTAGCATCTTCACAGCTAGAAGAGAGATTGTTTATTATTTCATCAATTTAGAAATTGATACTTAGAAATGTTTTGAAGGGAAAACTAATGGGAAAGCTGTAAATATTGTATTCTTGGCCAGGTTATGTTCCTAAAAATGTTTAACGTGTTATTTAAGAAACATACCTTAAAACCTTAAACTGACAACTGACAATACATATTTGCAATTCAGCTGACTCCCCTTTTTTATTTATGGAGTAATGAGTGGTGATGAGATTTCCTTTGTAATCTTAACTAAACGTGTTTCTATTTTCTATTTGTTTTCGATGTTTCATAATACACAATCTTTATTTGAAGCTTCAGCATTTACTCTGAAGAACATTTCACAGTCCTTTTTTTTTTTTTTTCTTTTTTCCCCACTACTATGCAATACCCAGCTATTTAGCATGGATACAGAAGTGTAAAGAATTTTTTTCATATTAACATTTTCTATTTAATTTATGGGGTTTTTTTTTGTCATTGTTGTTTTTTGTTGTTGTTGTTTTAAAATATTTTTGTTTCTTTCCAGCATTAAATGTTTGTCTCCAGTGCTGCGACTTATCTTAGTTTTAATTACTCTGGAACTAGTCAATATCCATTTAGTTTGCAAGAAGAATGCTTCTGATTACCAGCAGTATCTGAAGTGAGTATATAAGAGTTACTGTATGAAAACTGATCATTTCAGGGAAAAAAAATAAAGGGCAGCATGACTTTGAGTACACAGCTATCCTTCTTTACATCATTATAGTCATTGTATCTCAAACAGCATTCACTAAAGAACTGAAATAACCTGGCTGAAAATGCATGGTCCATTTATTCACATTTTAAATTTTTATTAGACTCTTCCTTAGTATAGATAGAGAATAATCACACATTCAAAAAATAGTAATACATGGCAGATGTATTTAATATGTTGATAATTTTGTTCCTTCTGTGTCAGTTAAGAGCTGGTTAGATATCATAGGCATTGTGAAATACTCATCTGTAACAGGAAAGGAACCCGTTTGGGGAAAATTCTGTCATGCATTTTGTCATCGCACTCTTTCTATGGCAGTGTTTAATTGCAGTTTTGAAAATCATCACTTCTTACTTCTGAGAATGAGGGAGTACATTCATCATACTGAGCAAGATTTGGAAATACAGAGACAGCATCAGCTTTAAATCAGGCACTGAGATATTTTGTTTATCTTTTAAAATCCTTTAATGATTTTCATTTTCTTCTTGTAGGTTTTTGAAGTCAATCTTACAGTATACAGAGAACTTGGTGACATACACAAGCCCCGAGAAAAACAAGTGGGATGAAGCCATGGAGCTTACAAAGAAAGCTTTGATGAAAATAAGGAAAATCAGTGACAGAAAGCTAATGTTAATGCAGCTAGTTACATAAATTAACTTAGTTTAAAATTACTTGAACATTGTTAAATCTGAGGAGTTCTGGTGTCCTCAAATTTGACAAGTCTAATTCAAAGATGAACTTCATCAGTCGTCAAATTTTGGATGCATAATTTTTATTCAAAGGTGGATGTTGAGACTACAGCAAATGATCAGGCTTCCAAAGAATGCACTGTTTGCCATATTCAGTGAAAAAGATTTACTGTGAGCTAAACTGGGATGATGCAAGTTCTGCTTTAAGTATCTTGATGATTTCTTTTTCTTTCCTTTTTCTAGTTTTCTATTAAACTGGAAATAGAAAATAGAGTGAATAAAATATACTGGAAATAATGTCAGACACTGAACAACATGTTGTGAAATTATGAACATTTAGTATAAAGTAGCACTCCGTGGCAGCTCTGATTGTTGTAATTAGTTCAAAACACAGCCAGATCTTTCACTGCTGTAGAGCTAATAACACAATAACCAGCTGCTTATATACCAGAATTTAAAGGAGACAGAATGGAATAACTTTTGCACAAAATGTGGGGTTTTTGTTTGGCTTCATCTACTGATTCAAAGTACAGATCTAGTTTAGTGAGTTAATGCAATGAAGATTAAATACAAGCATTCACTTGCACATGCTCAGAGACACATATTTATTTCAGTTCAAAAAGTCACCCTTTTGTCGCACCCAATATTAATTTGAATAATTTCTCTTTTCAAAATCTATTCTCCCACCTTCTCATCCCCAAACATGAGAATTTCAAAATAACACATCAGTTGAAGAATGGATTCACAGAAGGTCACCAGCATCTCCATTTGTCTGGAAAATGGCTAAGATTCAAGTTATATTTTAGTAAGATTATTTGCAATGTTTCTTCAGTGGAAATCACAGTGAACTAATTACTAGTGTTTGGGGTTTTTTTCAGTGTGGGGGTAGATATAAACTAAGATCATATTGCATCCTTTATGCTACTCTTGCAATATGTTGTGTGTGTTTGAAATTTAGCTATGTCATTTTCTAAGGTTACTATGGGACTAAACAATATGAAGAAATGTGAATGAGATAAGATTGAAACTAGCAATAGAAGGTAATCAAATTGTTTTATGAGCTGCAGTCTGAAATCTCAGCATTTTTTTTAACACCTGAGTTGGCAAATCTTAATTATTCTTTAGAATGCTGGTAGGATGATTAAGGGAGTGGAACATCTTCCTTATGAAGAAAGGCTGAGGGAGCTGGGGCTCTTTAGCTTGGAGAGGAGGAGACTAAGGGATGACCTCCTTAATGTTTATAAATGTGTGAAGGGTGGGTGCCAAGAGGATGGAGTGAGACTCTGCTTGGTGATGCCCCATGACAGGACAAGGGGCAATGGGTGGAAGTTGAGGCATAGGAAGTTCCATGGAAATGTGAGAAAAAATTTCTTTACTTTGAGGGTGACAGAACAGTGGAACAGGCTGCCCAGGGGAGTTGTGGGTTGTGCCCAGAGGGCTTGAATATCTCTGGAGATATTCAAGACCCACCTGGATGTGATCCAGTGTCATCTGCTCTAGGTGATCCTGCTCTGGCAGGAAGGGTTGGACTGGATGATCTTTCGAGGTCCCTTCCAGCCCCTAACATTCTGTGATTCTATGTTCTACAATGTGCACTGAAGAATAAATGGCAAGAAATGTGGTAAAGTGCTTATATTGCAACTAGTGAAAATTCATACTGTAAGAAGTCCTCTGAATCCATTTACTCCATCATTCCATTAATGTTTTTGTTTAGACACACAAATGCTTAAAGAAAAGCCAATCTCTGAAATAATTATGTTGTAGTTGTGTGAACATCCGTTGGTTTTGGTACCACAGATGGCACCATCAAGATGAACTAGAAGTTTGCTGAGCTGAGCACCGCACAAACACAATGAAACATCAGTTGTGGTATGTATCTATGTGCGGAAACAAAGCTTGTCCAATATTTCTGCACTAACTTTCTCCAGTTGGTGCACTTCACAATGATGTTAGGAGGGGTTAGTATCAGAACTCTGTATTCTTATACAGATGTAACACAAGCGGCTAAAACTACTTAAAACTTTATTTCTGGTTGTCATCGCTATTATACTGTGATACTGCGATACATTATCCAGAAACATTTTAAATAGCAACAAATTTTGTTTATTCTATCTTTTGACATAATCTACCTGTTTTCAAGCAGTCTGATAGTGCTTGAAAGGAACACGTGGTGGCAGTGTTTGGTAATTCAAAGTAGCACTGCATCCTCGACGTTTACTTTCTTCTCTCTTTTCTTAGAATATGTATAAAGGAATCAAGTGTTCTTAAGATTTCATCAGCTTTATTCTATGTGTCTTTAATTGTAGCTGTTGCTTCTGATGAAGCTTTTTTCTTTCATTTGTTTCAGATGACTTTTGGAGGATTTTAAAACCTTTTTTTATAAGATGGTTTGTAAACAGTATTTTGATAATTAGAAGTTCATCATGTCAGTATGTTACTTTCTGAGGAGTTTTCACATTTGCTAGAAATTCATCACCTTCCCTTCTCGGATAGTTCAAGTTATTTAATACATTATTTATTTTAACAAACATTTATTGTAAAACAAGAAAATGTTGACATTTCTAAAAGAAATTCTGGATTGACCTTTGTTAATTGCTGTGATATAAACAAAAAAATCCTGTCTCAAAGAAAAGTACCTCATTTGAGGAAAAATAATTGTCAAGGAATGTGGTTTTTTTTTGAGAGTATTGCTCTGAGATCTCAGCCCTATTGCTGTGGTAATGATTTTTCAGTCTGTTAAAACTGAAATGTGCTATTCATATGTCTCTCAGTGAAGAAGATATCGTTGAGCATTGCTTCTTGGGTGGCCTTTGAAAACCTTGTCCACAGTAGCACTTTCAAGCCCTGTAGAGAGGTTGCAAATGAAAAAAGATTTTCATTAGCATTAAGTCATTTTTGTGTGCTGTGAAGTCTTGTGTAGAAATGTTGGAGCATCCCCAGCAGAGCTTGTTTTTGCCTCAGTACTACATTCATGCATCTGGTCCATGTATGGTGTATCACCTTTTTTTCATAAACTGGTCTGCAGATGCAGAACAGATTCCTGGATGATGTAAACTATTCCTTTCCCATCTACTTCATTAAGGATCTGCCACATGCTATTTGAGTTGCCTTTGAAGTGGATTGGTTCCTATCTGTGCTGCTTTTTCAGGCTTTTGTATTTTCACGGGATTGGAAGAAAAAGCTATCTATGTCTTTCAGATAAACTGCTGCACAGTAAAGCCTAATTAATGTAGTGGGGATCATGTGTGGGATTTCACAGCTATATACCAAATTCTGAAATACTCTGTGTTTTTGTGCTTCAAAAAGAATTTCATCTAGAATAGAAATAGAATCTGGAAGACAAACTTCTTGCTGTAAGTTAGATCACTTGCTGTTTGCTTTGTAAAAAAAAAACAAAACAATTTGTAATTTAAGAAGTCTTTCAAGCCATATAGATTTTTTTTCTGATAGAAATTGACTGAAAGGAAAATGCCTGTTGTTCACCTGCCCTGGGCCCCAGGCAAAAGGATGTAAATATGGGTAGTGAATTCTGTGTGAGATCAAACTGGCATTTTTTCTAAAGGTGAGAATCCAAGACAATATACACAATTAAAGCCAACAGTCTTGCCTACCAAAAGAGTGCATGCCTTCTGGCATTCTCCACTGAATACCTCCTCTGTTCCTCTCCCATGTGTATGCATCTCACAGTTTCTCTAAAAAAAAAAAAAAAAAAAAAAAAACCCAACAAAAAAAGGGGGTAGCAGAACCAGCCAGTGCCAGTTTGTTTTCCATGTTTTCTTTTCTCTGTAAGGGATTAGTTGTAGTAACAGATTTCATGTGCCAGAAAGTGGGTGAACATTAACTATTTTGTCATGCACTGATCCTTCCCACAGCCCTGCAAAATTTGAAATGCAGGAATGGTTATTCATTAACATTTCTTTGTGTCTGCAGGAAGTACGTTTACTATGTAAACATGTTTTATATAGAACATACAGCTGTTTTGAGCGAGCACTCAGTGAAACATAAGAGTATAGTGCCTACTTTGCCACTTCAGAAACTCGAAGTTGCCACAGCATTGTGTTTTGAAAAAGTGAACACACAAAAACTGCCTGGAAAATTTAATGGTGGAAGTTTCTAAATAAATATCTTTCCTTTAATTTGTTTGATTGTTTTGTATCTGGAGTCAATATTTAGAAGTGGGGTGGGTGGTAGTGTTTTTCTGAAGTTCCTTATGCTGATTTTAGGAGAGATCACATCAGAGAAGGAAAATACAGCACCGTTAGACAATCCATTTTTAATAGACTGTGAAGGAAAAACCTTGTGGCATGGAGAAAAAGTGCCTAGATGAGCTAAAAGAAACATGGGCTTCTTACTCTGAGAATGTGAGTCTCAAGCCTGGGAGGAGCTTTACTGATGACTACTTCCTTGTGTAATAAGCGGAATTGTGTCTGATCCATCTCTCTGCCAGCAACTCCACTAGTTGAACTTCATCTTAAGTGCATTTTGTGGTGTGGAGTGCTTTCTGAAAAGGTGAGGAACATTTCTTGCTTCCCAGAATAGCAGTCAAATGATGTTGTGTCTGATCCATTACCTCTAAGTGACTGAATCTGTGTGGTCTCTTCAGAGCTGTAGAATGTACATTTGCCAAGGTACTTCCCAAATAGCCCATGTAATTCCTAGGGACCAAAGGATTGAGTAGGATAGGTGTGCTATGGAGAAGGGATTTGTGCAAGGGTCTGTTATGCTGTACAGCTCTTCACTGCACTAGGGCTAGATGCTGAGGTAAGCCAATGTTTGGACCATGGGCTAGTATACTGTGATTTTGTATTTGACCTTTAGCTGCAATAATCCTGGATCAGAAAAACATAAGATGGAAGAAAGGCATTTTGGTTGTCTAGCCAGTCCTCTGTGTGTGTGTTCTAGGTGTAACTTTTATTAAATGTTAAGGAAGGGGAAGGTTTCTAATTGTATCAGTGGGAAAGTAATAATGCTCTTAGTCTAGCAGTATAATACAATGATAGGAATGACAGTTAGATGAGCTCATAAATTTTGGACCAATGGCATCTGTGCAAAAGTAGAAGGTTAATTCTACGCAGTTGGTAAAGAAAATGTAACAAAAAAAAAAAAAAAAAAAAAAAAGAGATGCAGTTGACCCTTCAGGATATAAGGCACTTGTGTCAACATGGACTCTGCCCAAACATTGTTCTGCTGTGGAAGCAGCTGGATGCCCTGCCCTCTGGTTTATATAGCACCAAAGGGAAGGGGTAAGTAAAGAGAGATGAGGTGAAGGAAGAGGGAGGGGATAAAATAGGCAGGAGGGAAGATAAAGCAAACCCAGCTCACCTCTTCAACACCCTACTCTGAACTAAGCTCGTCCTGTGGCTTGACCCTCTTGGTGCTTATTTCTTGATACTTGAGTCTGTATCAGCAGATAATGAGTGTCTACCTCCAAGTCACAGGCATTGTTACAAGGAAGCAATTTTTCTGCTTTCTTTACAATATTCTTCAGGAGGGTAGACAAAGATGGAGAAAGTGGAGCAGGGGAGAGAGTAATAGCTATTTCTCTCTGGCCTGTTATACTAAAAGTCTAATTTATAGTATTCCGTGTAGCATGGCAGTGTCATTTTAATGGCGTATTAACAATGGAGTCTGGAATATTTATTTGGTTGAAAAATGCATCTGATAATAAATATGTCTCTGGGGAATGGCTGTGGGATAATTACAGAATTGATGGTTATTCAATTGATAGCCTTTCTCTGTCCTCCTGAGTCTTGGCCCAGTGTCTGCACTCTGGATCCAGGACAGTCAGAGGTTTTACACCATTATTTTACAGTTCGCTGTTAATTTCTATTTGGATTACTCTGTAGTTGCTTGACATGAAGAACCACATTGTGAACTTTAAAGCTTTATCACACACCACTGTTGTTTACAGTCTATCATTCATTCTAGAAATAGGAAATACTGGCCAATTTAACCTGACTTGTAATATTTTTTTTTCCTTTCTTTTTCTGAGTTCTCCCATGTGATTTGCATATGTATAATCCTAGGGTGGGGTGGTTATTCTTGAGATGCAAGTGTTTTGGTAGACTATGCTATAGGTAATATGAGATAATGCCCAAAAGAGATTCTTAGCATCCCTTACTTTAAAACAAGTTAATGTACTGAAGCAAGAAGGACATTGCCAATCTCAGGAAGGGGCCCTTTCTTGAGCATTACAATTGCATTTATGCTTTACTGTAGCTGTGACTGGTTATCCTACATGAGATTATAAATCATCTGGATTGAACTAGATTTATGAGTTTCATCATGTGATGCTAGGTGCAGATCACGAGTGAGCAGCCACTTCTGCAAATACATGCACTTGATTCGTGGATCTTGAATACAAATACATGCACTTGAATCTAACATGTACCATGTCAAAGCTATGCTGTGGATATTTTGATAGTTTATTTTCATTAACATTCAAGCAAAGTGTAGTCCTGTCAGTAAGAAAAACAAGATGCATGATGGAGAGGTCCCTGCATCTGCAGCATAGTGCACTGAAGCTGTGGCTTGTGCAGGCTGATAGCAAAGAGGGTGTGAGCAGCAGTGCATTGGTCATTTATGCTGTTGGGTCTGTGACAGTGGGGATTCACTTGCCAACACCCTTGCTGGATGGCAGGGATTGCAGCTGTTAGTAATCAAGAGGAAGCTATCATTTCCTTTTGACTTTTACAAACTGGCCTAATGTAAGTTCTATTTATTCAGGTGGTTTTATAGAAATTTTCCTGAGTTTGACCTTTGTATATGTAGTTTCCCCTACAATTAGTAAAACGCATTTAGAAATGTCAAGGATGGAACTAGAAGAGGCCTCCTAGGTGCTGTATGCTGCTGTTAACAGCCAACCAGATTACACACTATCTTTCAGCTATAGCAAATAACAGAAATAATTTGTCTCTCCTACTCCTCTGTTTGTTCTACACTGTATCAGAACCTTGTTCAGGTTGCGTAGAAACCCTCTTCTACTATCCGTTTTTTTTCATGACCCATTCATATTAACTTGTTCTTGTGCCGATATTGTGTCCTCGTTAGGTAGATCTCTCTACCTGATGTTTACATATCACTTCAATGTACTTATAATAAGGAACTGTGTCCTTTCTCTGTCTTCATATTTTCAGTCTAAACAAGCCAGACTTTTTAGTATCCGCTCATAAAACAGGTTCATTATTTCCTGGATATAACCAATAGCCTGTCCCTGCACCTGTTCTGGTTTCAGTTCCTGCACAACTCTCTTAGTCTTGCAGAGGGGGCATGCACAACTATCTAGCATAACAGCAGAAATATCTGCATGCCTGTCTCCACTGGCTTTACTTCACTGACTACACACTAGGACCACGTGTCTTTGCAGCATCTCCTGTTGATGGGTCCTGGTCATCTGATAAATAAATATCTTTTTTTATCTTGGTCTTCCTTAAGAGCAGGTTTGTGGGGTCTGTTTTTTTTTTTCTTTTCTCTGGAACAATGCTGTGCACTTACTTAGGTCTCTCTTGCCCATTTGTCACTTGAAATATTTGTTAAAAATAATATCACTGGTCTTACAGATTCCTGTGATGCTTTTTTTTTTTTTTTTTTTCCTAGGCTTTCCTACTGGGACCCTTTCTTAATTTACAGCTTTTTAGGATACAGTGGCTTCCATTTCCACAGCCTCTATCTTACCTTTGCTTCTACCTTTTACATTACCTTCCCTCACAAGACCTGCCAGTGAAGCATTCATCTAGAGTTCAGGTCATGCTAGAGTACTTATGGTGTCTTTAACTTCAGAAAAGCCTTTTTTTTTTTTTTTTTTTGTTTGTTTGTTTAATTATATGTAATGCCTTGGGTTTTGTGGGTTTGGTTTTTTTGTTTTGGTGGTTTGTTTTTTTTCTATTGTTTGGTTTGGGTTTCTTTTTGTTTGTTTTGTTTTTTTACTTCTTTTGTTTGTTGGGTAAGGTCAAGCTCAGATCAATTGGAATAATTGCAACTTTGATGGAAGACTTTCTGTAACATGACTTCTTCAAAGCCCAGTCTTAATTTCCAGTATTTATGTGATCTTTGCTTGATCCAACGTACTTTCTGAGGTGATCATTCATCCACATGAGTCTGATGCTAGCGTTACAGAGTTCTCCCTTTTGCCAGAAGTTTGACATAAATTTTGTCTCAAAGACATTCCAGGTTTCTTCTGAAATCCAAGTCAATGAAATTTCCAGCCCCATTCACTACAGTAACACATCTCATTACATTCTCAAATTTTAACTCAACACTGAAATTTAGTTCTCATCACTTTATCCTGTAGGGCAGACACACAAATGAGAGGTTTGTGTTGCTTCTGTAAAAGATTCTAAAGAATCTTACATTTTAGCCCAGCATCCTTCCCGTGGGTAATGTGAATGGGTAATGGAGCTTGCCTGTTGCTGCCCCAAGCTGGGACAGGTGTTCCCACAGAAGTGAGGATGTGCAGATGAAGGGCTAGGTGCTTGTCCAAAGTGGGGCTGATGCTCACCCTTGGCTCTGTCCCACTCCTGCAGCGGCATGTTTGAACAAGAAACAATAACTTGCTTGGTAATGGCACGAGTAAGGTTTTACAATGAGAGCAGGTGTGCCAGATTGAAAGATAAACTCTTCCCCCACGCAACAGTAAGATAAATGATCCGAATCTTGTGATTTAGTTAATGTTTCTGTCTTCAGCCTGCTGTGTACACAGCACCCTGCTGGATAAACTGCCCAGAACTGTGTGCCTCTGTATGCACAAAGCTATAACAGTCAGCAATATCATTCTCTCACCTGATGTCCTTAACTAAACAGCCTTTAATCCTTATACATCATTAATACATGCTCCTTATTCTACAGTACAGCAGCTACCTAGCATTAATAAAAACCAAAACCAAACACCAACAAAACCAAAACCAGCCAGTGACAACATTAAATAACAGTGATGGCTGTGACTGGAGGATCTTGTTTCATTGCTCTTTTCGGGCTGTAACATTTCTCTGGAGCAGCATTTAAATTATGTCTGAGTTTAGGCAAGTTTTTTTTGTTCAGTTGCCTTGAGAATTAGAGTTAATCCATCTTTCTCACCGAGGGAAAATTCCTCCAGAGGCTTCTTGCTCTTGTTTCACTGCTTATTGATTATCACTCCCAGTTTTCACATTACTGGCTGCAGCATTCCGGCTGCATTTGAATGAGCAAAAGAAAAGCCAGCTGGTGCTCTGTTGTTCTGATTTTTATATCAGCGTTTTGGTTTCAAAGACGTTTATCTAATCTTATTAACTGGCTTTACCAAGAGGATTTCCTCACAGACTTAACTGGGAGAAAACAAATAGGCAGTGAGGAGGGGGCGGTGGAGGATGTCTTCTGTTACTCTGCACAGAAGCACATTCTTACCTACTGGAAGAAAAAATAAATCAGGTTTGCATTGAGTCAAATGCTGGCACATCCTGACTAAGGCAAAGCTTCTAAATTTCCCTCACGTGAATGGCCTGTAAGGAGACAAGGCAACGGGCATTTTCTTTCCATGCAGGTGCACAGAAGAGGCCAGAAGGCACAGTGTGCTGCAGAGGGAAATGTGGCTAAGGGGGGCTGTGGGCTGTGGCTGTGTCTCCTGCACCTCCCTGTGCTCCCTTTCTAGTGAGAACTTGCTTATTATGTGTGGGGCTTACTGCCTGTGACTAAAAGCCATGTGTACACACAGACTGCAAAAATGGAACAAATTTGAGGAAATTAGTTAAAATTATGCCTACACGTTTGGAATCTCTAAAGTTGAAGGCAGCAAGCATGCAGCCTAAGGTCCAAATTCCAAATTTGAGATTTTTTTGATCGTGATACTCATAAATTCAGTCTGATTTAACATAGAGGAAAATACAGTAACATGAATGTACAGCATACGTCTTGCATATACAGCGTAGATTAGTTTGCTCCTAAACCAAGATTTCTGCTATGAACAAAGAATCATATCTTTAGCCAGTCCTTTGTTAATTCAGCAACTCTGAACTTCAACAGACAAGAGCTGTATGTCCAAAAATTCCACTCATGAAGGGCACCCCAGAATCTGTAATATCATCCAACTATGATTTAAATAAACTTGCAGCAAGGACAACAGACCAAAGAGCCTCTGAGAGCTTTAAGAAAAGATAAAGAAAGAGAATGTGAGTGAGAGAAAGCTTTGCTTTCTCATGAATCAAGTGAGAAGCATTATGCCTGTCTTTGTGTTTTGGGATGGGTATGGTCAAGGTTCCTGGTATTGGGGATGGACTTGTTTTCCTTCATTTATTCTTTTCTCCTCTCTCTTTCTTTTGCTGTATACAGACTGTGTATTTACATGGAAAACTTACATTGATTCTTAAGACATCTTTTTGGATTTACTGATGTTAGCATTTTTTTTGTTGTTGTTTGTTTAACTTAAAAGCTTTGTTTGGAGTAGCACTGACAGAAAATAAAGAATGGCTGTTAGTCCTAGTCTGAGTCACCTAGGGAGTGGTACATGTCATCTCCTAGGAACAAAAGGCAGGTTCCAGGGAGACATTGCTTTGGATATCCTACCCATGGCAAGATCATCAAGAGCTACTGGCTCTTAACTCTATGCACATACTGGGAATTATCCACAGAGGAGACTATAGTACTATGTCTGGAGAGAGATTTGAATGATAATATGTTCCCATCCCATGCCATGGTATTGCCATCCCTAAGCAGGCATAAGATTGTGTCCAACTGATTCATAAATGTCTTGAAACTGACTGCAGATCAAGCCCATTCACTCTTCCACATTACTAACAGCACCTGTCTGGTTCATCCTTCGACTTGGCTAGGAAAACCTTACTATAGTTTCCAGTCTTGTCCAGCCACCTTCTGCTTCAGCCATCATGACTGTGAGGCAGTGGATTACCCAGTCATAAACTGGACTCTGCTTTACCCATTTCCAAAACTGGCTAAGTATAGGCAATACCCAGTAGAAAGTGAGCATGTCTTAAGTTGGAAGTTAATGCAGAGCAGCCACTCTGTCCTTTTTCTCTGTTGCAGCAATGCTCTGAGACGAGAACAGGTTCTTGGTTCTCTGAGTCTGGAAGCTTTATTTATTGTGTGAAAAAATTTGTTTCCTTCTCTATTCTGATTTAAAACATATTCAATCAAGCAGAGACTCTTTGAAAATCTAGATGTGCAGTACACAATGATAACTTCTGATATTAAGATGAGAGTCATTGTTTCCAAAGTCTCCATGGCCTGAACCCAAACTATCAAAAAGATCTTAACTGTACAGGGTGAATACAGCAGCAGATGATCTTCTTCCTCCCAGTAAAACTGAGTTGCCTGTGCTAAGAATAAAGCTTGCATGTCCAGTGAGTGAAACTTCACCAGGACACTCTCCAAGGATATGATAAAGACTATGTCAAATTTTTACCTCGCCACTGATTAAGAAGCTAAGCTTCTCACCTGTGACAAACTATGGTGTGTTTCAGATTTAGCATTGATATAAAGGGAGCCAAAATTGCCTCTAACCAGAATTTCCTTATAGTGGAATCTGTCTGCCCAGTGGCTCTGGAATCTGAGGAAGGAGTCTTAGCTTTGCACTATGAGCTACAAGCTGTCCACTACTGCGCACTCAGCCCTTTCCAAAGTTGCATCCTATACTCTGGGGCACAGACAGGTCTTGCACCTGACTCTAACATAGTATTACAACTAATTAGTGGAGCACAAGAGCTAAAGATCTGAAAAAATAATAATCATATGTATATACTTTTGTTCTATTTTTAGTTCTCATCCTTCTGAACAGCTGGAAAAGGATGAAGCTCTCTAGATCGTTGAACTTCATTTTCCAGTTAGTAGCTTGCCTTCAAAATCATGGCTAGGTAGATTTGTTCACTCTGTCCTTAGAGGATTTCCTGATTCAGCTGTGTTTTCTGCAATAAAGTGTGCCTGTGCTTCCTTTTTTTCACCTGAAGCTTATTACTTAGTCACTGTTAAAGCAGTTTCACATCCCTCTCCTTACTGACAGCAGGCTTTCTTGCTTCACTGCTACTAATTTGCCTCTGCATAGATGTACCACGTTGACTATTCCCTTGCCTAAGCAACATCTAAATATTCCTACAGTTGGACCAGTGCACAGTTAGTAAGTGACTGAATCTACAGCAGAGAAACACTTTATTTTTCACAATTCAAAGAGGATTCCAGTACATCACGGGGTCTTAGGAAATGCTTAACTTCTACCATAATTCAATTGCACATAGGTAAGTAGAAGAATGTTAGTTTGTGACACCTGCAGTGTTAAAATTCATCTTTCCTCACTGAAAAACCATATAAATACACATTAAACATATAAAAGTCTTACTCATGTGCTGCAGTTTGATGCCCATAATAAAGATGTCCCATTTTAAGTTGCATTTTGAGAACTATAATTTAATTTTAATAAATTCAATCTTAGAGCTCTTATCTTGCTGTGTCCTAGTTTCTTAATTAAAATGCCATATGGTACCAGGTGAAATGCTTTGTGGAAGAAACCTAAATCTCCTGTGTCATCATTTTGCCCTTATTAATCAATTGTATGGTCCAACAGCTGTTGTACAATATTTTCTCTACATTTCATCATGCCAAAGTACCCTCCTTCAGGCTTAAAATAACTACAGGAGTCAGAGCTTAGAAGGAGCCTTCTAGGTTTGTACACAAGATCTATTCCTGTCCTGACTTTTTATATATGTCTTATCAATTTTGTGCAAGTATCCAACCAAGGTGAGTGCAATCCATTTGTAGAGAACCATTCTTGGGAAACAGCCATAAGGTGACTCTGCTAGCAGTATTTGGCAGGTATCTACCTGCATGTTAGGTTGGAAGAAGCATAAGTTCATGACTCTCATTTTTTCCAGGAAATATCATGCAAAATAATGACTTGGTGTAGATGAATGCTTGTGCACACCTCCACATCTGGACTGTGAGCAGATGATTTAATGAATTGTTTCAATTAGTTCGATTTCTGTGGGATTTACTGTATATCTGGTCTACATGTTTCATCTCATCTAGCAAAGCAGTAATGCCAGAATTCAGGTCCAACCTTACTTCCACAGAAATCTTCCTTTGGTACCAATTTCAATACCGAGTATTGACTCCCTTCTGAAGTTGAATACTTCTATGAGTTTCCCTCTAGGCTACGGATATTTACAGTGCCTTTCCTTTTCTCGAATAGCTGTGTCTCAGATATTCAAAGCTGCCCTAGCTTTCCAGGTATGTACTCCCCCGCTTTTTCTTCCCTTTGTTCCACCTATCCTACTGCCAAGCGAATATTTCAGGAGCATGGGCTGTGGTCTCCACCGGAGGGAGCTAGAGCCTGAGATGGCTTCCACCCTGCAGCAGCATCTCCCCTCCTCGGGCTGGGCTGGAGGAACAATTCCTTCATCCCACCACGCATACTTCCTTTGAAAATTTGGAGGTCGTATTTGTGGGGAAGACAAAACCCAAAAGCCAGCTGGCAAAAGAATATGTTGTTGGGTCGAATATTAATGAACGAGGGCAGGAAGTCTTCCCAGAATTTTTCTTGGCTACATTTCCCATTAGTTTTCTTTGTTTCTATGTAGAGATTCGCTTCATCATTTAAACTGTTTTTTGATGTCTTGTAAATCATTATGCTGTCTGTTAAGCTACTCCCTTGAAATGCTATCGTGTTGTGAGAGTCTGAGGACAACTACTTGCCACAGGGTGAGACAAGAGTTACTGCACACAGATGGATTAAGAGTGACTCAGCATCTGCCCTTGAGATAGTACCGTTCCTATTTCTGAGATTATAAAGCCTTTCACCTTTAAAGCAGAAACTGCAGTTTTAAGGCTAGTTGCAGCCAGCTTATCCAACTGCTCAAGGTGATGTTATTATACTCAAAAAGAAGTGGCCGATTACTTATTTCTTTCTGTAATACTTGTCCATCATCATGCTATCTGAGCATGACTACCACCCTGTGTGAGGACTGAGAAATGTGAGCCTATTTTAGTGCATTTACCTCCTGCTCCTGATCCAGCTTTCTTGGAGAAAACATGCAACAACAAGCAGGAGAGGTTTGCATCTAAAGTTTCATAATCATAGAATCGTAGAATGGTAAGGTTCTTAACAAATGACTGATTGCCAGAACTTGGCTTTACAGGTCACCAAATAATAACACCAGGTTTGTATCTGAGGACCCACCTGAAACAGATGCATCCATTGTGGATGTATCTATCCTCTGATTTTGAGCATTGTGGTGGATTTGTGGCCTTTTCTTCTATGAAGAAAAAGAAGGAAACTGCATCTGTTTATGTATGTGAACTCATAATTTGTAAGAAAGCCAGATGTTAAAGCACTCACATATCCCTGCATAAATAAATATCAAATAAGGACAAGGTTTCTGAATTTAGGATGCCTTTTTAGTGCATGTTCTCAAAGGATTTTTCTGAGTATAAAGTGTAGTTTCTTTTGAAAAAAAAGAAAATCAACATGCAGCATAAATGACAACTTGTTAAGGATGTAAATATTAATTATACATTGAAATTCTGGAACTGTTTTTACTAGAAGCTTGTTAGCTTGTTAATTATCATAATTATCATACAAGGGGAAAGGGAAGAGAGAGAGGGAGACTGATTAGTGTTGGTAATTTGCCTTGTCCTTTCTGTGCTGTTGCCTTTTTTTTTTTTTTTTTTTTTAATTTTGGGAAAATTAATTCTGTGAAATTATCATTAGGGTGCTGTGTGCTCCAGGACATGTCTGTATGATGTGGCATTGTTCTGCTAGAATGCAGACTTAATTCATGCTTGGCACCTTTCCTGTCCCTCTCCTGCTTGCCACGTTTTGAGTCTGCCACTCCTGGGCAATGCCGTATCAGGCACTGTTCTCAAATTAAAACAGAAGAAAAAATAGGGAGATATGGTGCTCCTGAAACCTCAACCAAATATGGGCTTACAGAGGAATAAAGGAAAAGGCTAGTGCTTTAATTACAATAAAACAGAGAGACATTATCCCTAGGAGGTATAGGGCTGTTAGTGGATACCACTGGAAACTGTAGTCATCCTTAGTGCTTTAGAACGGTCTTGGGGGAAAATTCCTCTTGCTGACCTTAATGTATTCCTGTTTTGTCACCTATATGGCTGAGACAGCCCTGGGTACTGAGAGGAAAAACCCAAATAACATTTGCTCTTAGAACAGTTGTAACTAAGGTAGGAAACAAAAAGCAGGTTTAAATATCTGTCTTTCATCATGGCAAAAATTCACTTTTAAAGTTATTTAAAATCCCATACTGCCTCATGGGTTGCTCAGGATATTTGGGAAAGATCTGGAAAAAGGTGACTGTGAATCCACCAAATCTGCTAAGAATACAGAATTAGTCAAATTCTGAAAAGGCTGTGAGAAACTTCAGAGGCACCTAATCCAACTAGATGAATGGGTGACACAGTGTCAGACAAAGTTCAACTCTGTTCAGACAAAGTGTTGCACACTGAAGGGGAGAAAAAAAATGGATGTGCTCATATGCCTTACAGGGCTCTCAATTACCTGCCTTGAGAAAGGCAGCTGAGTGTCACTGTGAACGGCTCAGTGGTCATTTGGATGCAGAGCACAGCTATAATTTATTGGTCAGGCAAGATGTTAGACTGCAAAAGGAACAGGATAGAGAATAATGTCTAAAACACAAGCAATTAATAATGTAAGTCGATGATGCATTCACATTTGGAATAACATATGCAGGACTGGTCACCCAGTACTCCCAAGTTTCACAAGAAGCCTGAACCAAAGCAAGCCAGAGTTCAGAGGAAGGTAACAGCAATGGAAAAGGGTGTGACATTTCCCACATGAGAAGACACTGAAAAGACTGGATAGTTTACCTTTTTTAAAAGGTGAAAAAGAGGTGATATGGTATTAATATTATAATGGTACATTGTGATATACAGCTAGCAAATAGCCTATTTTGCCTGTGTTACAACGCAGGAGCAAGAGAGAAGTGAATGACTTGAGAAAGAAACAATTTCAGAGTGATTAAGTTTAGAAAATGTTTTGAGGAGTTATCATTTGCCTCAATATCAGCAGACATAAGTTGCTAAGCCTGTAGCAGCAAGTGATTTGTCATGAAAAGAGTAGGCTTGTGGTGTGAGCAGCTAATGCTGAGGACCCACCACACATGCTATGTGCCTTTGAGTCTTTTACACTAGGTTAAACTTACTCTAATCCCACCAAACAAACATTCATCATCATCAACTCATTGCTATTTCTTTTTGGGTGAATACTATGGTTTGTTTTCATCCAGTAGAAATGCATTAGTTAGAAATGAACACTGACACTGTGAAGCAGTGTGGTATGTGGAGGCCACAGGGAGAAATGATTCAAAAGCACAACTCAGATCCAAAATAAAATGTTAATGTCAATGTCTCTTTTGAGCCCAAGAGCTTACTAAGATTGAAAATAAGACTTGACATTTACACTTTAAAAAGAATTACACTAAAGAAACCTGGAAACTATTTTATTTTACTTTATTTTTATACTTCTTGTTGTTCATTAAGTGACAACAAGGATGTAATATTTTGCATTAAGGCCTGAAGAAGACAACTCAGAAGTCTCAGATGTATCTTCGTAGCCAGGCAATTATGGCATGAAATGAAGCTGTAGAATCATAGAATGCCAGGTTGGAAAGGACCTCAAGGATGATCCTGTCCAACCTGTAAAATAAGTGTGTTTAATGCAAACTGTTTGATAAACTTCTACATGCTCAACATACATTTATTTAGATAAACTTCTAGGATGTTTGTTGTCCTACTGTTTCTGTGTTACTCTTGTCCACGGTGCAGCCTCTGGAGCAGCCTTTGAAGTGAACGCAGTCAGGTTACACCAAGCCAAACAGGTATTAGGACTCTACCAGGAAACAAAAGGTTTCCCCTTCCTGAAGAGGTCCTGGGACCTCCTGTACTAGGCTTAGCTGTGCAGTGCTGTGGGGACTTTGGACAGAGCTGGGACACAGCAGTGCACAAGCTGCTAGGTGGTAGCCATCCCCACAGCATGCCAGCGTTTGTGTGGTAGCAGGAGGAAGGGGCACACATCTGCCCTCACACAGGCTCTGAACATGGCTGTAGGTATTAGCAGTATAAATACAGAAAGTGATCCAGCCCACTTAGCTGTAAGGTCAGGGAGGGCAAGTGAAGACCTCGGAACTGTTTGGTCTATAATGGGTCCCTGCAGTGCTCCCAAGCTTCTTCCTGCAATGGGTGCATCCAAGAAAAGGTTTTGGGAAATTGCTCTGTGGACACCACAGTGTGACATCTGGAAGATGCACCTATCTCTGGAGGAGAGTCGTTCTGATATAATTATTCACATCTGATAATTAACTGGGGTGTAATTAGATATAATCACCCTGACAACAGTGTGCACCTTTTTCAACAGACAAAGAGGAGGCCTTGTTGTCCACCTGTGTCTGATCAAAAGGGATAATAGAAAAGAAAGCCATTAACATGCACATGGTAAGAGAGCTGGGCCAGTGCTCCCATTGAAGGCCTGATAAGTGATACAGCTGGGCATGAGAGAAAATAATTAATTAATGATTTTTTTAAAACTGTTTTTGCCATCATGATCTCAGTTGTCAGTAGCTGACCTGTTTGAATAATGCTGCTTAAAAAAAAAAAAAAAAATTAAAAAAATTTTAAAAAAAATCAGAAAGGCCAGGGCACAGGGCAACTAAATGAGAAGAGAAACATATTCTACACTATCAGCAGGGTTCCATTAAATTATGGTGGTTTTTTGTTGTGGCAAACAACGAGGGAACAGCTGAAAGGTTTTGTATCCATCTGTACGTGGCACCTACCCAAAACCTGCTTAACACAAATGCACCAGGACCCACACCAAGGACCCTGTTGCCTGCTCATCCAGAAAGACCAGGATCATGCATGGAAGTCCTTGATCCATGGAAGCAAGGATTAAAAATGGGAGCTGAGAGTGACTGGTGCCTGCCTGAGCTTCTCTCCCAGGGGCAGCTTTAGCCTTTGCTTTAGCCCCAGTGCGGCTGCACACAAAAAAGAACAGTAGTGGGGCCATGCAGCCATGTCAGGGATGCCTCAACAACCTAGAAAGCTTTAATTAAATTGCCAAAGCAGCCACTTTCTACTGCACACCACTGACAGCAGCCCTCTGCCTTTCCCTGCTGCCAGGGCTGTGCCATTTCCCCCACGGCAGAAACACAAACATATGGCTTGCCTCCTTGCTGCTGAATCATGTCTGTCAGGCTTTGCCTGAGGGCAGAATGGTAAAATGACCTGCAGTCACCTGCAAGGGGATTCCCCAGCACCCAAAATAGATGTTTTACACAGTTCTGCTGTCAGCCTACTCACTGAGGTTCAGGTCTTCCATTCTTGGGGGCCTGAAGAGAAAGTGTTTCCTAAAGGCAGACAACCATGCACCTTTGCTGCACGGGACCACATAATAGAATGGAACCTCTCTTTTGACATAGGAGATAGACCAGACCCAATCCCCAAATGTCTCTGAAGAGGAAGTTCACACTCTGTTCCCAGATCTGAAGACTGAAGTGGACTATGCTCTTACACAGGGTAAAAGCAACGTTTCTGGTGTTCTGCTTCAGATCTTAGGTTTTCTTCCTGAGCACTGTGCATAGCACATTTTTTCCCCCCAGTACCTTTGAATTATCTTTCAGGATGCCAAAATTTCACTAGTTTGTACCTGAACTGCAGCCCAAGGCTTTCTAAAGATCAAGGTCTCCTAAAGCAGAAACCTTTTCATATGCTTTGCATTAGAAATAATTAGAAATTAATACATCGAAGCAGAAAATGCTGTTAACTGCCTTTGAGACAGATTTGGTGCTACATTCTTGCAGACTGCCACAAAAAGGCCACACTGAGCTCAATCAGAGCACTGACAGAGTCAATGTTCAGAGCCAAAAGAAGTCTAGCCAGAAGTTAGTCCCTGCCTAAACAACCCAGCCACTGTGCTGTAATGGTCTTTCTGCTTGCAGGGTTGAATATGTGGATCTTAGTCAAGCTCAGTGATGATACCTGCACCTGCCCATACTTGATTCACCCTGTACAGGAGAAGTTCTGGATAACCAACAGCTTCGCAGAGCCATACAAGCTGCCTACAGTCCTTCCAACCAATTAGTTCAAGGTACTCAGACTTTTTCCATTCACTCTTTGACACATTTTTAATTTTTCTTATTTGTTTATTAATTCTCTCTTTACTCTGGATTCTGTTGCATTTCCATCTGAGGCAGACATGGGAAAAATCACATTTTTATAAACTCAAAGACAGATGTGCATCTTTGTGGTTGAAATTCTGAAAAATTTTGCTGAGACTATAAGCTAGGCCTTGTTACTTATAATCAAAGATCCCTTATTCCTATGATTTCCCAGATTCACAGGCCTCTTTCCATGTCTCAGCCTTGCCTTTGCTGACTCACTGTTGGACCCTGTCATGTACTGTTGTGAAAACACTGCAAAGTACATGCTGGAAAGGCTCCTCATCACATTAAGCAGAAATATCTGTTGTGGCACAATCTCAGTCTATTTTTTTTCCTTTTTCTAGATGTTTTCCAGTATTTATTGTGTTTTGGCAAGAAGTGCTGCATTCATAGAAAGTGCATTCATAGATAGTGTTCTATCCATACTAGGGCAGCATGGATACAGTTGAAATCCAGATGCTTTCAAATAGTATAACTCTCCTGGCAGTTATTCTGTGTTTTTTCAATGTCGGTTCTTGGGAGTTTGGTTTATGTGTAAGTTTGGCTGGGGAGTCAACCATGTGTGGTGAGAGCAAGGTGGCCAAGCCAGAGGGGAAAGCTGAACTCTACATGCTTAGGTGCACTGCAGCAGCCACCCTGCCCTGCTGGGGTCCCACCTGCATCCTGCTTCCCCTTCCTGCCCACCTGATGCCACCTGCCTCCTTCCACCCTCTTTAGGGTAAGGGATTGTCTCTCTCCATGCAAAACTCATGCTGCCACAGCTCCTAATGTAAAAGCACTGAAGAGCTGTTGGAGCTATTTTAACACAAACGTTTTTTTATTTCCATTTGTAGATCTTGTGCTTATCAGAAAAGTCTCCAGCTATGGCACTCATAACATTTTACTATCTAAGGCATCCTTGCCACGTCCAAAAACACAACTCAACTATTGCTGCTTTGTAGCTCTTCAGCCAGAGCACTGGAGGGGACAGTTATTTCCACTGCTATCTCTGACATTATACAGATGCCTGATGAAGCACGGAAGAAAGCACGACTTAACAGGAGCCAGCCCAATTAGTGCAGCACCCTGGGCAGGGCATTTCAGCTGGGCGCTCCATACCGCCTGCTGGGCTGGGTGCAGATGTGCGAGTGGTGAGTGACAGGCAGAGGCGCAGGGACCTGACTACATTCAAAATCTTTCCCTGAGATTTTCCTGCTTCCTTTTTCTCTTTCTCCTCTTTCACTACGTGAAACGCGTGGTGGGCTCTATGTGCAAACACTGACAGATGGTGACACTCGGCTCCAGCTCAGGCAGATTAGAAAGGGAACTCAGTGTTCAAGGGACCAATTACCACTCTGTCCCCTCAGGGAAGAGCATATCAGATGTTTACTGGGGGTTAATAATAAATGAATTGAAAAAAAGATTGCTCTTCGAACACCATATTCTGTGTATTCATGTCAGCAGGTTGTAATTAGCTAATTAAATGCTTGGACTGACAGAACGGCCCCAGTGGGGGTTGCAACATTGCAGACCGTTCCTGAAATATGAGCAGGAAACATCTTGGAATATGTAGGCAGGAGAGCAGTTAACACCTCACATTTAATGGGACGCTTCTTCCTGCAAAGGTTACCGGGAGAGCTGGGAGGAGGACTTGAACAAGTCCTGTGTCTGCAGAGCTCACTGCCAAAAAGCTAGGGACAGCCTGCAAGTGAGGGGAAGGGAATGCAAGAGAAGGAAATAAATGGTCACAGGCTCTCAGCAGCAAACAGACATTGGAAAAAGAGGATGAAGCTTTTGAAACTATTATACAATTAAAAATTAGTATCAGCTAGCTGATAACTCCTGGCTCTTTCTTAAAAGAGTAGAAAGCTTCACAGTGGTGAGAGAGCTACCAGGAGGCACAAACTACCATGAATATGGGTGTCCAACCATGTATGATTAGTTGGAGTCATCAAAACACTTAAGAAACATGAAAGGCCCACCTTTAACCTCCCAAAGCAGAGGAAATGAGAAGTTACATTCAACCTTTTGGCTGCTGTTTGGATATTAGCTCATGTCATACACCTCTGCCCTCGCTGCTAGCCTTTAGAGATGAGAGCGTTTTGTACCACTGGCTTGTCACCACTGCTTGTTTGCTTTTCTGGCTCCTTAGTAGCAGTGGGGTTGGGTTCATCAACAGCAAGGCACCTGGCACACCACACAAATATAGGAATACAATCCATGCCAAATTACAGTACAAATAATGCATCTGTCTAGAACATATAAAAGGAGGTGCAGCACTAGCAGTGAAAATGATAGTGTGTCAGGATTTTTCAAGCCCTAGGTTTCTTTAGTCCCACTTTCTTGACACACTGCTTTGGAGTAGAACACTGCTCGTAAGAAAGCATCCTGGAAGTGTGCAAGCTGTCCTGGTGGCAATCTGAGCTCACCCTCAATAGTCATCTTCTGATTGTTCAAAATTACCTGTAGCATTATGTGCTTGGACCTGCACAGAATCACAGAATAGATCTGGCTGGAAGAAACCTTGAAGATCAACCAGTTCAGCCCTGAAGGGTCGAGGGTTGGACTGATGGTATGTTGTAGACACAAAAGAGGGCAGTGCTCATCCACCCCGTGGTCCTGGGTTGGGTAGAGTGGCTTGATGCAAAGGGAATATGCCCTCTTCCCAGCCCCATCCTCTTTCCAGCACAGCTTGGTTGTATAAGAAGAACTACCTGAACTCTTCAAGTTTTGAACAATGCTTTCTCACAGATGAAAGGCTGTATAGATGAAAGGGGTGAGAAACATATGAAAGATGCCTCCAAAATGTAAACTGTGAGATATCTAGAGAACAAGAAAAATCAAGACAAGCATGACACTTTGCACCTGTCATTCATTACTGCATCAGAGGTTCAGGGTGCACAAGGCAGCTTATTTGAAAAGCATTTGGAGATGTGCTTTAGACCATGTACCAAGGCAGATGAGGAGCCAGCAGATAGGTGCTACATGGTCAGTGATGTAGTGTGTGCAGGACTCATGCAGGACCACGCTCCATCAAACCTGTGTGCACAGTGATCACCTAACATAGAATAAAGGAGCCATTTGACTCCCCAAAACAGGAATATTCTGATGAATTCAGGAGGTCTAAGCAAACTCTTCTCTGCTGAAGCTGTGTTTTCCTCATACCCTTGCTAGCACTGCGTGCTGTAAACAGGTCCACCCAAAGGGCCTGAGAGAGGATACCTGTGGTGCATTGTTGCCAGGCTGGAATCATGTTTGCCCTATGAAAGCTCACTGATCTTCCATTTTCTCTCTCCTCAAATGCTTATTAAGACTTCAGAGCAAAATCACTACTGTTCAAATCATGCTGATCTAAAGTGTCCCTGTCCTATGCTCTCCCATCATTTCAGGGACAGCTGTACAGCTTCAAGGGTCGGTTTGGTAGGAAAGCTGTGAGAATACCAGTGCCTTTTACTCCTGCCCCTGCATGTGAGGGAACAAGGTAGGTTACTTTGGCTGTGATTAATTTTTTAAAGCCTTTCCCTTTGATGAACCAGCTTCACAAACTGCAGTTGTTCAGGCTCCTTTAAGTGCTTTCTAGCATTGACTTGGTGGGAAGATTATGGAAATAGCCTTTTTCATAGTATTTCAGCCAGCTGGGACCAATTCAGTCCTTTTTCCTAGGCCAGTAAACTCATGAATGGCAGAATGGGTGTGATATAACTAGGCAGTGGCAAAATGTTGGTAAATTGAAGGCTGCATGTACGGTGTCTTTTCTATGCCAAACAGAGCCTCATCCACAGACAAGACTTCACAGCACAAAGATGCTTGGAAACGGCAGGATCAGAGTAAGATGCCTCTATGTAGCTGCCATAGGTAGACTGTGCTGATGGATATGGACGTGGGTTTGTCACAGTCCTCCAAAAATCCCTCTGTCATTACACAAAATCTGGAGAAAAGTTTATGTTCAGAGCCATCTCTGAGCCTGCCCTGCCCTGGTTGTGCTCAGCATCTCTACAACTGCATGGGCCTGGCAGGATGCTCTAGTCTCCAGTAAAAGTTAATGGACCTGAAACATGCAACATCAGGGCAAGCTGCCACCTTGCTAGCGACTGCTTTACAAAGAGCTCATGAGAATGCCTCTACCAGAATAGAGTTAGCTTCTGAGTTTCAGTTCCATGTGTAGTCACAAGAAGAACAACTCTTTGCACTTTCCACTGAAGGAGTTCAGGCTGAGTTTTTAAAATCCTCTAGCAGCTACACCATAAAGAAAAGAGTTGAGCAGTGAGTAGACAACCTCACCTGCCTGGCTTCCATGTATAGGGAGCTGCCATGCTACTGATTGTCACCTATTTGTCACTCATTGCTGCACCCAGCCATACTGAGATATCCTGCAAATATGTCTTGATTTTTTACTCCCTGAGGCCAAGGTTTGTTTTTATGAATAACAAGTAGCACTGTCCTTACATAGCTATGGGATCAGGATGTTAACTTGCGTGCTACAAAACACTTTTCAACTCTCAGACCTCATTCTGCAAACTTTTACACTACTCCTACTTCTGTATGTGTCCCAACGAGGCAGCCAACACTTAAAGTTTGGTGTGCTGCCAGCAGCTTTTCCGGATACTGGCCACGTAGCTTGACTCTTCAGATATCATTTACGGGTACAGATATATGTTGGCACGGTTGGGACTGCAGACATTAAGAGATTTTCTGTGCAGATATGCAGCAGGAAATGTGCTGTTTATCACATTCAGTGAACCAAGCTCCTGGCATCTGTGAAGATGGAAGGAAAGTATGCAGCACTCTCCACTGATGAGGAAGGCCTGGTGAAACTGCCATCTTTTCATGAACTGAGGTGTGACTAGCTAGTGGAATTCTGCCTAACCATAATATTCCAGAACTGAGTTAATCAACCACATTACTGTTGTGGTAGGGGGTTTGAATGTGGGTTATAAGTAAATTGTAATGAGGCTGATATAAAAATATTAAATATTTTTATTAATAAAAAATAATTTCCCCAAACGTATTTACAATTACCACACACAGATTNTCCCCTGCTACGTGAATCTGAGCAGCGCAGAAGGCAGCAGACAAGTAATAATGGCGGTAGCAGCAGTAAACAAAAATGAGTTGGCTGGGGGTTTTAAGCATTTTGGCCAAGTGTTTTTGACCAATAGCAACAGACAAAAAAAATATATGTAACCAATCCCAAGTTACCTTACTAAAAGAGGGAGACTCACAAGTCCATCATCGTGACTTCTGCAGACTGTGAGGCACCAAGCCTTTTGTCTGCTTTCCCGCGTCTTCTACCCGGGAAGAAGTGGGGAAAGGAGGAGTTGGGGGGGGGGCAAGATGGGTGCCCAGAGAGATATCTAGGATATGTGTTCCAAATACAACTTGGGCCCTTGCCATATCAGACAACTATATATATTTTTCATTTACTAGGATATGCTTTATTGATACTTATTACAAGCTGTTAATAAGGTGTCTATTATAATGGCAGGCATGGAGATAATAAGCAGGAGATGGAAGAATTATGCCTTTTGCTGATGGCTTTGAGTTCTTTGTGGGCTTTTGGGCAACCACGTATCCTGTCCACAAATGACAAACAGCAGAATAGTAGGGTCTGCCTCAAGCATGCCTGCTATTGCCTTATTTTTACAGGGTACCAGGGAAGAGGAAACTGTGTAGGCTAAAGAGGACAAGAAGGGGCAAACATGCTACTTGCTCCTACACATGGCCAAGAGCGATGGGCCTCACATGAAATGATTTCCACTCAGCCTGCCAGAGGGCTGTCAGATTTCCACTGCAGCCTGCCAGAGGGCACCATGGCCTCACCACGGGAATGCATGTGACAGGCTGCCCATCATTGGCAGCCATAGGATGCTGGGGGGTACACCCAGCTGCTGGTGCCATAGCCACCCTGTGCAGGTGTCACTTAGCTGCTTTGCATTTTGCAGTGTGTTTCAAGAGATACATGTCTCACCACCACCACCACTATCCCATGCAGGCATAACCATGTTAAGCAGAGATCTCAGCCACCTGATGCTGGGAAGCCCACCTCCTGTGGTCACCATGGCTTAGCTAACTGTGCATCAGAGTGGCACCTTTAGAGATTTTGGACATTTTTCCAGTACAAACTGTAAGCTTGAAGCAAACCAAGAGAACTTCTTGACAAAATTTTAGCTGAAGCCAGATGCACAGCTTATGGTAACTGAGCAGCTGTGCTGTGGGTGCAGTCCTACACTGCCCCATGCCCCCCTGTGCCAACAGTGCATCTCCTCTCTCTGCCCACACCCCTTGTCCATGAGGCAGATTATATGGAGTGCAGCCTGGACCCCCCAGCTTCCACTCTTCATCCCAAAGGGAAAGGGAGGGCATTCCAATGAAGGCCCCTTCAATGCCCTCCTGCCCAGGTTTGTCTCCTCTGTGCAGGCGGATCTGGTGATGCTGGCGTGGGACAGCATGAGGCCATGAGTGGTGTGAGATCAGGGTGGCTGGCAGTGGCTGTGTTGGTCTCACCTTGTCTCTCTGTCAGGGAGACAAGAGCGACAGATGTAAAGCAAGCACCAAGAGTGGAGGCTCCCATTATTTTGGCCTTGGGCACTTTAGGAGCGTGGCCGTCGAGAGAGTCACCCGGCATTTAGCCAGATCCCCGATGGCTTTGCACATTCCTTTTCTTTCCCTGAATGAATGGTCTAATCTGGCTGGAGGGCATTGCAGGGCCCAATAGCCAGCTTGCTGCACCTGCTCATCAGGGATTGAAACACCTGCCGTGGTCAGGGGCTTAGCATTTAAGTGCTGCTATTTGAAGACAAATCTTGTCTTTTGTCTCCATCTGAGCCTCCTCCCAGATCCTCCCTCCCCTTATTTAAAAAAAAAAAAAAAAAAAAAAAAAAAAAAGGCCGTGCTGGACAGGACTTATTCCCAGAAAAGCAACCCTTGCTTTCCATATTAGCTCCATTGATGGGAAAGGTTATTTACAGAGGCAAAAAGAAGCACAAGCACTTTTCAATTTGCTTGTGGTAGTTTTAAAGACCCGTGCTGATGTTAAAATGTTGGAGTGCAGTGTGGTTAAACGCTGAAGCACTTCTGTATCACGCAGGTACTGGCAATCAATACTACGCAGTAAACTGATGCTTTTATTGAGAACAGATGTTCTTCTTCCACTCAACCTCCCACCTACATTTGACCTTTAAAAATCTTCAGGTTGTTTTCTTGTGACAGCAAATAATATAGAGTCAATAGCTAGTGTGATATTTACTTAGTGAGAAATTAGAAGGTAGTTATATAGTTTACACCAGTAAATTAGGCAGCAAGGAAAACACATTTTATCAAAGCAATGTGATGATTTCTATGGGGATTTTTTAGTGAATTTATGCATTTGGGTGACTAAGGCACTTGGGTTGTCTAAGGAAGCCTTGATTTTGCAAGACTTGTTAATGCAGAGGCTAGGAAAGTAAAAAATGCATTAAATGGATTCAACAGGAACCAGCTGATACAGCTCCAGAGTTAACAGAAAGTGAAAACATGTTTCTAGTGGCTTTCAAATGATGGTTTCTTGACCAAATTCTTTAACACTTTTATCAACATTCAGAAAGAAACACAAAAGCCATGTTATGTACAAAAATCAGCAGAGTGAAGTTTTTAAGGAAGAGCAGGCTTTAGGGAAGGCAGCTGGGCAGAGCTACAAGCCTGAGCCAAAAAAGCGGAAACACATCTGTCTTCAGTGTAACAAAAAGGGGTCCCCATCCTGCCCAAGTGCCTACAAAATCTAAGTCAAGAAGTTGAAACTGGATAGGTTTTAGCTAACGGGTAGTTTTGTAACAAGATAATGAACCAATAAGATGACTTATTGAGGGCTGTGATGGATCCTCTGTTACTGAAGACTAAAATCACATCACAATTTCCTTATATCTTCTTCTACCTACCAAAAAAAAAAAAAAAAAAAGAGAGAGACAAAGATGCTTTACTTGCCTCAGTGGACTGTCACACACATGCTATATTACAAGGAATACAGGTTTGATCAGAAAATAGTTTTAACAGAAATAGTTTTAACCTATGAAAATCTTGAGATTATTTCAGTTTCATTTATCAAAAAAATATTTGTGGGACAGTTAAGAAATATGTAAGGAGAGCTAGTTCATTCCTTTTGGACATATCTTTGGGGGACAATTAGAATACCAGGTTGAATAAATGAGGAGAAAAACTTCTACCCAAAATAAGAGGCTCCTTCATATAGTGATGGTCAGCCTGTGAAATTATCTGCATTGAAGGCAAAATAATCAGAGGGTTTTTTTGGGAACAGATCCTAATAAAATAAAAGTAGGAGATCCTGTGTTCATCTGCATAATAAGAAGAAATTGTTCTAGAGCACAGATAAATTTTAGAAGATTTAAGAATAAATTTCTTCCACAAGTAGCTTAGAAAGAGTGATAAATGCCCCATGAATGCCTTGAGAGGCAGAAGAAGCTCACTTCAGTTAGCTAGGAGCTTAGCCTAAGCCTGTTTCATGAAAGACACAAGGAGATTTATTAAGAATTTCAATCAGCTGAGTCTTCATACAGTTTCTGTAGTGATGTCCTTGATTTCTTTGTGATCCTAGTATTTTTGTGGCTAAAGGATGAGGAACTGCCCACCAGGAGCAACATTTGGGTTGAAGCTTTCTGTTGTCTTTGCCTGGAGCGTGTAGCAGGAAGGCCGCTGCTGGAGGTACAAAATCAGCTGTGATGTGATCTGGCACAGGTTTTACTGTTAAGAATTCCCTTGGCTGTTACCTCTTAGAGGATATACTAGTCAAAACATAAAACAAAATAAAGATCAGAGACAACTCTACTTACATGTCCTCTAGCAGTACAGGGAGAATATCTTCATTCATTTTTTTGCCTGTGAGATTAATCATACAGGAGTGTTTTCTTTTACAGTTGCCCATGAATTTAAAATAGTGCTGTCTTGTAGAAAATAATTAAAAGGAAAAGAAAGTTTGTGTTATTTTAGCTAGAAGCACCTGTGTCTTTGTTCTCCACATGGTGCAACCCCTCTCTTTCTAGCAACATGGCAGTAGGGCAGGTTGCGTCCAAGATACACACAACATGCAAAACAGCCCATAGGGCCAGACTGACACCTCACTGACACCAGGTTGAATTTCCAGAGTTTCTCAGGTATAAGTTACAGTGTATTTACTACAATGGGAGTCTCAGATTAGGTTAATTCTTAATTAAAAGTTTAAAAAAAAAAAAAAGAAATCAAGAAAAAGTGTCAGTGGCACTGAAGCAGAGGATGATATTCATACAATTTACTGTGGACAGTTAGTGACTACAGTGCACTGAGTAGAATTAAAGCCACTGCAGGTGTGTTTCTTAATGATGTGCTAATTGGACAGGTGCAGGCAAAAAGAGGACAAGAGGACCCAACAAGTCCTGGGGAGTAAAGAGGATTCTGTTCTCGGGAGGGTAATGCTGCAGCTTGAAAGATTTATTTGTTTTTATCTGTGATGTTATCTTTGTGTAATCAACAGAACAAAAGGTCATTTGCTCTAGTAATAAGAAAGGAGGTTTACATGCTGGAGGAGCATATTGGGTATGGGAGGGTTTTGGATGAAAAGATACCAGGGCAGAGAATGTGGGACCAGAGCTTGCAAGCTTGCCAAAGAGTATAAATTAATTATTTGTAGGGCTTTTGAAAAAAAATGTGAGCCATAGAGGTGTTGGAGTGTTGTAAGATGCTCTGGGGCTGTGCAGCAGCAGCTTTAGTGACAGAAAGAGTTCTAAGACCACTAAATTAAGTGATGTTTCTTTCCTAGAATGGAAAAGTGCCTAAAATAAAAGAAACACGGTGGAAAATAAGATGTACATTAAAAATAGGAGAAAATGATATTTTCCTGAAGCTTTCATATAATTATAGAGTTATTTTGGTGGGAAAAGACCTCTGAGATCATCCAACTGTCAACACAATACCACCATGCCCACTAAACCATGTCCCAAAGTGCCATGTCTACCGGTTTTTTGAACACCAGGGATGGTCACCCCACCACCTCTCTGGGCAGCCTGTTTCAATGTCTGACCACTCTTTCAATAAAGAAATTTTCCCTAATATACTAACCTTCCCCTGGCTCAACTTGAGGCCATTTCCTCTTGTCCTATTGCTAGTTATTTGGGAGAAGAGACCAACACCCGCCTCACCCCACCCTCCTTTCAAGTAGTGTGCACTTTCAAAGAATGTGTTCTCTTTTCTCCATAGCCAGAAAAGATGAGCCCCTAAAATAGCTATGTACTCCTTTAAGTTTCCTCACTGCTTAGAGGAGAAGGCTATTGGCAAGAAAAGACGAGTGAGTATACTGTTAACACTGTCTGTTACTATGGGTGCTCCAGGGGAGAGGCAAATATAAACACTATCCAACATGAAGATTTTCTGTGCTTTGTATTGAACAATCCCCTTCCCATCCATTCTTCCTCTCCAGAAAGCTCATTGATGAACCATGGTGGCTCTTTTTCTTTTTTTCCCCCTTTGGCTTAAGAAGCAATTTGTAATTATTTTTCCTCCACCGTGTTCCTTCCTTGCCAAAACAAACTCGTCAGTAGAAGTCTGATGTTTAGATGCAAAAAAGATTTACATTCAATTAAATGTGAAGCTGGTTTGTGTGAATGGAAAGTATGGAAAAGCAGCTAAAGAGCATCACACAGAGTGTAAAGAACTGGAAGCAAATGTTTGAAGAAAAGGAACAGTATGGGTATTATGATTTCAAACCATAGAGATCGCAGAAGTGAAGCAAATGTTAACACAAGTGATTTCTGGATAGTTAACAAAAAATACACTAGGTGCATCAAATTAAGGCCTGAGGGGAAAAAAACTCACAAAACTTGTGAGTGCTGTGCTTGGGATACACATATAGAGAAGTAAATCTGCTGAGTGAGGTCCTATGGGACTCCACACATGCAGTGTGTTATGAGAGGACTCAATTTTCAAGCCTTTGTTACTTTTACTGAACAAACGCGTATTCTTGTTAAACATTTCTCCTGACATGACAACTATTGACAATACATCTTCCTGCAGCATATGACAGTCATCAAACAAAGAGATGGCAGTTTGCAAAGTTTCCATTATTCTCCAGTTGCTGAAGAAGTTTGAGGGTGCAGTGGGAGGCTTGGCTTTGGGAGTGCTTTAGCAGTTATGTTTTTGCACTGAATTTGTTAAGTGTAGAAGCTGTGCTCAAGCATCGGAAGTGTTTGCCGCAAGTTAGGCTCCAACTGTTAAACAGCAATCTGGGAGGTATGCACTCTGCAAAAACTGTGTGCAGCAGCAGCAATCCAGCATCATAAAACCTAACATGAGGAGCCACGTTCATTTGACCTTATTGGGTATTTCATGCACTTCTCATCTCATGGTACTAAGGACAGACAATGCTGACTGAAAAAGTAAAAGATTGCTCATTTCTGTGCAATCTTCAAACATGCAAACAAGAAGAGGCTCTATTTTGATGTGGAGGATGCTGTCATGACATACTTGCAGGCAGTCCAAGTGTTGCTCTGACACAGTATTTCGTTAAGCTGAAATCAGCACAACATGTACACAACAATGAGGGTGATAAAGCTGATTTTCTTATTTTGGGAGAATCATATAAAACATCTGAAAAGTTTTATATATAAAACATCTGAAAAGTTTTATTTATAAAACATCTGAAAAGTGATGAAGCTTTAAATCCTCCTCAGAAATGAGAAAGATCATTAAGCATTCAGCAGCAAAAAAAATAATAAATTATTAACAGAGATGTTATTTACCTAAAAACACACCACTACATTCATCTGCAGATGGAGCACATTAGCAAAACTGCAGTCAACAGTGTTGCTGTGTGAAATATGTTTCTCAAATATTGAGGCAAACATTTTCTGTGGAAAGTAGAATGCAAAGAGAAGCATTGGAACAACTTCTCTTTGGCCACATCAGGTTTAAAATGCACTTTTTGAAGCAGAGAAGTGTGCTGAATCATTTAGTTAGCTTGCTATCTTTTATACTTGATTGTCTGTGCTGATACAAAGCGATTAGAAGACTTCCTTTGTGTTCCTTTTTAGGCTGCAAATCACAGCACAAGATAAACAGCCTTCAAATTGCCTCTTGCTAAACACAAACAATTACAGTAACGTAGACAAATAAGAGTGTATGTATGAAAGTAGTTGAATACATGATGGCATAAATGATCCATCAAAATGACTGTCTCAACACGGTGTTCCATGACAACCAAATATTGTAAATTTTGTTCTTTGCTGAAATACAATGCTAATGAAAAATAATAACCCGAATATGTGAACTTCAGCTGTAAGTTTTTCATTGTATTTATCAGTAACTGCCACCATTCCTGACTACTGTTTTCCTAATCAGAAGGAAATTAAGAATCTTATGTTAAAAACAGGAACAGACTTCCTTTTACTTTCTAGATCTCACCCACAGGAATGGGTGGCTGACCCCCATTCAGGACCCCCAGCAGTGCAGCTTCTGGCAGGGAACTACTTCTGCTCCCCTGACACCACAATTTTACCTGACCCTGTTACTCAGACATTAGTGAGGAGGATTTCAGTCTCACAAGCTACCCTACTGCAAGGATGTAACCAATGGCTGTACCTCTGCATTACTTACAGCTCCTTTGTTATTTCATAATGCAGTTAATCCTGTCACGCTGCCAGAGGAGATGAGGAATAACCAATCATATTAACACAACATCCCTTTACACACTGGACAATTCTCTTTGTAATGTGTTTTGCTCCCTCCTCCCTCACAAGGCAGGCCCATTTATGTCAGCTTGTCCCTGAGGCCTTTCATGGTGTCCCTGCTTTGTCCTGCCTTCTAGTATCTGCCTTCAGAGCCTGAAGCCAGGCTCACTACCCCAGCTGAGACCTCAGAAACATTTGAAATAAGTATTTTCAATGGCTGCTATAGGATGGCTGCCTTGACCAGTCAAGGATGTATTTTTTCACTTTCTGAGAAAAAAATCTGGAAAGGAACATTGCATTGTTCCTTTGTACCACATATTTTCAGCAATGCTACTTTTTACCTAGTCTGTTTACTCTATTATTTTTCTTTTCTGTTACCAACAGACATTTCCAAAAGACCATTACGGGAGGAACCCATTATTTGATTGTAAAAGCCAAAGCAGGCTGACTCTCATCTCATGAGTTGTGTGCCTGGCATATGACCACAGTTTCCAGCTCTTTCAGTACCACAAAAGCCATTAGATGCAGAAAACCTTGGCTGCTCTGTGCCCTGTGGAATGGAATGCTAGTCTTTCTGCTCCTTCCTGACCTGAACCCATGTCCTGGAGCCTGCAAGCAGTCTGCACAGCACTACTTGGCTGGACTGGCCCTGTAATGCTTGACTTTCTCCTTATGTTGTTACCATGTGGCTCGCCCAGTGCTAAGACAAGGCTGGCATCACCAGCCCGTTTCAACCCTCTGAGATGCATCTCCAAGCGCAGAGAAGATGCTTTTCTCTCATACTGCACCACAAATATGGTGCAATGTGGTAAAAAGTGGATATAACTACAACAGATTTATTTTCTTTTCTATGGTCTAGAGACTGAACTACAGCTGACAGTTGTTTTGCTGCAAGTACTGCAGTTACCAGGCAAGAGGTTATACCATGATGCTGGGCTTGCACTCCTGCTCAAGTTTTCTAGGTTCATATTTCCAAGCTCCAATAACTGTGGCTTATTCCCATCCTGGGCATCCTTCACCACTTCTGTGATTTCTGCATGAGCTTCAGTGGTGACCTCTTCCCACCCAGGCAGTCTTGCTGCAGTGATGACATGGGGTTTCAGAGCTGGGAGGAAGCACTGGCTGCATTTTCAGTCAGCTCAGGAATCCCAGAGGCACTTCCTGTACCTCTACAAACAAGGGTAGCTGATGCTGAGGATCTGACCTCTACCTTATACACATTTTGGAGTTTCTCTTGACTGTGGATTGCATGACCAGTAATGGCCAGAGCTAATGAGGTTGTGGTCTTGCAGCATGTATTCTGGCTTAGATTTGCACAAAAGAAATCCAGTTTGGGATCACTAGGACTGCTCTCTGGTGCAAACTGAAGCACTACAGATATGAACTGAAACATGGATGTGAAGATTTGTGCAGAATGGAACTGTTACGTATTTGCTTTGTCAATATGAAGCTGAAGCTCAGAGAGAGGGCTTGGAAACCTGACTCATTACAGCTGTCTTGCAAATGTCACCAGCCACACAGCAAGCAGTGGGGACTACAGGAGTTTTGGACAAAGTGAGCAAAAAACCAGATGTCCCACCTGTGGGAGACGAGTGACATGGATGAACTGTTGGTGAAATGCTAACCTCACTGCCAATTTCAGCCAGAAAACGATTACAAGTCAAGTCATGTGTCTGGTGAAGTTTGTTACTTTTCAGAACTTTTGATGTTTTCCTCGCAACCAGCAGCTTGGGATTCACCTGCTTCCTTCAGGACACTGGTCAGAAGCTTGTGCTCTCCTAAGGAGTTACTTATTTCCAGAAATGTTGCAAACATTTTATATGGTTGTCTTCAGAGTCATGATTAATTTGGCCCCTGAAAACCTATCAGTGATGAAGAGCTTCTAACAAACTCAATTCCTTAGGGAATGTCAATGTCAGCTATAAAATGTGGTGTTTATCCTCTTAACAGGCTGACTTGCTCTCAAACAACCAGGCAAACACTGCCTTGAAATAGCAGAGCATTTCCAATTAAAAAGACATTATTTTAGAAGAATGTATTTCAGTGACTATCAAACTAAAACAGAGTATTTTTTTAATATTCTTCATTAGCAAAGGTGCTATCATTGATATTGCTTTGACAGAGAAAACTTTATTTGCTTTCTGCATAACCCTACATAAAACCATATTTCTTATTTCAAACACAGTTCTCCACCATTTTCAGACACTCTGCCTTCTCCATTCCTCAATTCCTCCTTCGTTCCTGACTAAACCAGCATAAAACATTTGACTCAGTGGGAGCCACCATATCATCACCAGCCCAGAGCCCTCATGAGAGGGTCTACCAGCAAAGACCTGATGACATCCAGGATGCAAAGAACACAGCCAGGCTTTTTGTTTACCCAATGCTTAAGTGGTACTAAACACTCCATGGCACCAGTGGCCCCAGAGTAAATCCTACAGCCCTGAGCAGCTAGGATTTGCCGACACTTGTCAACTTAGAACTTAAAGCCTTTTTGTAAGCTATCTGCCATGTATCAGCATAAATGGAAAACCAGGATCTTCTCCCACTCTCTGCTCAATAAAGCACAAAAGGGATGTGTCTATACTCTCATGTCAGGATACTTACAGCCTGTAAACCTCAGGTCTTTGCAGTGCCCAACCACTGGTACACATCTGGTATACCAGATATTGTTTCTGACTGAAACAATATCTGGCATACCTGATAAGTACTAGGTGTGCACTCACTGAGAAACCTGACCTGCAGCAGGGACCAATGCCCCTCAATACTGACTGGGTGTCACTGCTCCCACAATCAAGCAATTACAAACCTTAAGTACAAAGCAGGGTGGTGCTGTGCCATGGGCTGTACCAACACAGGACAAAAAGGCCATCCCTCCTCATAAAAGCGGAAACTAAGAAGTAGCATCTTACAGAAACAGATAAGCAAAGCCATATATGGGCCAAATCCCACTTTCTCCCACCCCACTGTCGCCTCCACCCAAAAACCTTCCTGAATAATGCTACAGTATGAGGTTAGGGATGAGGAAACACATCCCTTCTGAGGGTCTATAGCAGCTCCCTGCACGGCAACTTTCATAAAGAAATGTTTTAATGCTAAAAAGGAAACAAAGAAACCAAAAATACGTCTTATTCTCAGTATTTTATGATTGAAAGCTTAAACATTATGAGCATGAGATTTGCCAAGTGGATCTCAGCTTGGGTATTTTTTTTTTTGTCCTGTTCTGCAAAATAGAATAACAGTAATCTGGTACTCTTCCATTAAGAGCTAATTTTAAAAGCCATATTTAAAAATTAGTTTCAAATCCTTTTGTTCTGTTTAAATTATAAATATAGATAGTGCCATTTTAAACAGAAAATTGAGCAAAGCATCAGCAGGAGACTTAGTGTGATTGCTGTGCATGTTTAAAAGAAAAACACACTTAAGTGCTGTGACATCCAGTTTTAAAGAAACTCAGTTTAATTATATTTTCCCTAATTAAGGATTTCATTATAGGGGATCACATGATTTAATTATATCAATACCCCAAAGACTTGATTGTGAACATAAAATGTGGATTAAGAAGATGCCTCATCACTTAATTACCTGCTAGATTGGAACAGATCCATGTTGTAGGTCAAAAGGGACATAAAATGCAGGCTTCTGCCTACCTCTTTGTTGTGCATGAAGGGCTTTGAGCACGGGGAGAGAGGGAGGGAGGAAATGCTCTTGTGTGTGTAATGAGAGTGATAATTACCTGTGAGGAGTTTTGTAAGCATTTATTGGGATATTTTATTTGTTTGTTTGTTTATTTGTTTGTTTGTTTGAAACTTCTGGTAAGTCTGTAATGGAGCTGAGATATATACTCCAGCTTTCAGTCCAGTGGGTGCTTGTGCATTTCTTCTTTTCAATATATTAGGTCCTGTCCTTGGGAGGGAAAATGTCAAACAGTGGGGAATCTTAAGACTGGGGGTTTAGCTCCTCCCAAATTGAGCATATGAGTACTCAGTACTGTAGCACGTACTGCATCTATCTCTCTCTCTCTGTGTCTCTCCAGCACAAGGCCCTTGATGTGGCCACACTTCTGGAGGTTCCTTGCCTCTGAATAGCTTGGGCCAGGGTTGGGAAAGGAGGGGAGAAAATGTTTTGGGATATCAATATAAAGCATAGTGACAAATTTTAACCTGTCCAAATCTTATTTTCTACATGTCTCTCTTCACTACCTTCTAACAAGCTCCTGGCTGCCATTCCCAGGAGGGACCTCCTGAAGGTCTCTTTGGTGGGAAGCACTGAGCACATGGAGAAGAAAACTGCATCACTCTCCGTGATCTATTTTGTTTCCTCTCATAGGAAATCCCTTCCTACCTCCTTCCATGTCACTAACAAGCTCCTCCCTATTAAAGCTAGGAATCTGGCCTTTGTACCTGATGCTCCCACAGAACAGAGCACGTTTCCTCAGCAAGAAAAGGTCCTGTGGAAGCTAAGTGTGATTTTGTCAGCTGCCATATCAGCACTGCATGGCAGGGAATAACCCTGCTGGAAAAAAACCTACAACATAGCTCCTTTTTACTTTCTGAAGGGGGCTGAAGGATTACAGGCTATCCATGGAAGGCTAGGTTTTTCCCTTCCTACATACTATAAAAAGGAAATGTCCCTGCAGCACCACCACAGAAAATATCCTGCTTCTTTCCAGTGCCCACAGGCCCAGCAGTGCTCCCAGGGCTCTGGCATGGACAAATTAGGCAGCAGCTCCATGGCCACCTTGCTGCTCCTGACACTGTTCTGCCCCTACAGCCATTTTTTCCTGAATCAAGACCTTTGATCTGATGCGGAGAATTAGTCTTGAGGGAAATAGTACACAGACACCAGGAAGGCTGGTCTGGGAAGAGAGAGTAGGGTGATCCTTTTCCTAGGGAAGACACTCCCAGGCATACAGGGTTGGGTGCTCCCTTAAGCAGGAGGACAACCTTCAGTGTCTCTTTAATCTGAGGGCTGTCTGGTGGTTGAAGTATGCCTAGACATCATCCTTCAAATCCTGCTGTAGTGGTGGTGCCCCTGCCTGGCATAAGCTAAGAAACCAAATCCTAAGCCCAGTTTGGGTAGCAAGACTAGGTTAAGAACAAGGTCTCCCTTCTGCAAGCAGCTCCCTTGAAACTGCTGATAAAGCTCATGATGATACGTCCCAGATCCTTTATATGGCTTTTTCTAAAGGCAGTAGGGAGGACGTAGAACTCCGTGGTACAGTCATTCAGGGCCATTCACAAGTAAGCCACTCTGACACCTCGTTACAGGAATGTGTAAGATCTGTGTGCCACAGCCCAAGCCAGCACCTACCTGTGGACACTACCACCTGTCCCTCCACCTCTGGGCATGGCCACACCCTGTCCTACCTTCTCTGTGGTCACAACCAGCCCATCTCTCATCCCCCAGGCGTAAGTGCCTCACCTGCCTGCCCTGTGTGCAGACCCTGGAGAAGGCTTTGTGCACTCACTGCGGTAGTCTGCCTATGCGATGTGAAACAAGGGCACACACTTGACTGTCAAATTAACATCTGCAAGTGACACAGTGCTATGGGACCAAGATCTGTTTCCTTTATTTTGATTGGATCTTATTTTCCTAGCAGGGAAATGCCCCAGCGACAGCATCACTGCAGATGGCATCACAAAGCCCTGGCTGGCACCAGCTGAGTTGGCACAGTCAGATTATCATGTTCGAGTTTGTGTCTGTCTTTTCTTTGCTGTGCTAATAGCATTCCTATTACCATATAAGCCTCAGTCAGCCCCCTCGAAAGGACAGAGACCTATCTAAAAAGTAAATTTCGTTATTACTAGAAAAAAAACCAACGGGTCACAGAAAAAGCTAAACAATGCTAGTCTGTTTTTCTGATTTTTTTTTTCCTGTCTTCCTCTCTCTCATCTGAGCTTAAAAGGAGGCTGAAATTGAAGTCATGGGGTCTCCAGGGCAGTACTGCAGAACAGCGCTGCTTAATGGGGCAGCTGGTGGAGAGAGCTGAGCACATGTTTCCTTTGCAGTTTTCATCTTCATATTTCACAGGGCCTAGGGACTGATTGATGGAATTCTTTTTTTTTTTAAACATAGCTTTCTCGAGGCCTAGAGCCTGCTTCTCTCAGCCACACTGAACATATGTCCACATATTCCCTTGGGCAGTATTTAAATGTGTGCATCCATGTGGCTGTATTTGTTTAGTGTGTGCTCCCACTGATCTAATGGGACCTTTCCCATGACCCATTGCTTCCCTAAGTTTGCCACTTGCTGCTGTCAGATGAGAGAGGCTTTAACTTGGATGGCTGTAGCTGTAAATGAATGGGATTTTTTTTTCCCTCCTTTCAGTCTTTTTGACTGAATCCTCTTGCTGATGGATCATCTAATGCAGTTTAGTTGAGAACCCTTCCTTGTGCTATTAGAAAAAGCCAAACCTAAACAGATCCCATCTGTTAAAATCCTATGTCAATTTATGTGAATGCAAAATTTGTTGGGCTGCTTTCTACTTGTTAATAGGCCATACTCTAAGAACAACATTAATTCCTGAAAAACACCCAGGAAGATGTGCAATGCTTGCTACTCTGGATACCAATTATGCTAACCTTTCCTGGGAACAAGAAAAGTAGTGCCTGTACATAGCACTCACTTTGAGGATACACCATGTAGTCTACTCTTCTCAAGATAGGCAGCTCAGTGACAACTGAATCAGAATAAAACAATCTCTGAGACATTTCTAGCATACACAAGGCATTTTGAGTAATACAACACTTCTCAGAGAAAGATACTAGAAGCAGGTAATCGACAAATCCAACTACTGCAGCTTTGTACAGAGGCCTGATCATATCATACCTTTGCTCTGTCTTTCTGTTTTGGCTGAAAGTTTGAAGAATCCCATATAATACAGGTTAAGGAGGTGTTCAAAGAGGTGCAGAACCTGTGGTTGGTTTGATATCTGTGTCTTCCACAACCAGCATTTGCATGTTTAGGGCTGTGACAGAAAATACTGTAATATATTTAAAAAAAAAAAAAAAAAGTTATACGGTGTACAATTTAGAAAGAGATTATAATTCTATTGTATACTAGAGTTCTTATTCAAGAGTGGAGCTTTCTGTCCAGCACCATCTCTGCCCTGTAGAGCTTAAGTGAAATACTGGAGAGCTGAGACAAGCTGCCCTCACATCTCTGCCAAGCTGCACTTTGAATTTCTCTCCTCTAGTCTCCTGGCAAATGCTCACAGTGTTATACTAAACTAAATCCTGCTTGAGGTGAGGCTGAGAGCAAGCCTCCCAAGTCTGTGCCAACATCATGTGCTGGGCTTCCCCTTGTAGCACTCTCCACATGGGTCATGCAGGCAGCCAAGAAAGCATATGGGAATTTACTCTGGACATCCAAATGCCAGCTGTAAACCTTGACTCAGCTATCTTGTTTTAACTTGACATACATTGAGGATAAAATAATTTGAAGAACAGGAATGGATATAGAAAATGCAGAGTGTTTGTTACACATATTTTCTATTAAGTAAAGAACATTTTACCAGTAATATCAGTAGGAAATGTGTCACAGGTTGAGAAACAACACAAGAGAACTCAGTCATCCTAAGACTAAACTGACTTTTTGTAGGAGAATTATTTACTAAACAAGCGGACTGCAACTATATTCCCACACAGGAGGCTGACTTCCCAGCACCACCTTACAACCCTTTCCTCCGTCGATTTAAACTTGTATCTCTCCACGGGACTTGGCACGATGGCAGCCTGTCCGGAAAACAATTTGAAAAAGCGACTGCAGCCTGTTAAAATGGATCTAACAACATTCTGGATCCATGTCTGGATCACACTAAAAGTCAAAGTGAGTAAGACCTTTTCAGAAGGCCATTGAAAATAATGGAGCAGTTACTAACACCCTGAACTCTTTTGCTGCATATTTGTTCCTTGCCCTCCTTGGCTTTGTTGTTCAACTACCTATGCTGGTAAATACTTAGTGTGTCTTTTGGCAAGGTGTTGGCCCAGTGCTTTTAGTACAGCCCAGAGCTTGGCTGAGTACACAGGCCATTCCCAACAGGCAGCTCAGATGCAACCTTCAGCTTTTGGCAGAGTTTAGCTGTATTGACTTTGCTGTGCTGTATTAGCTGGCCTCAGGACCAGGGAATGTGCTTTAGCATCCTTTAAATGGCTAACATAGTGCAGCTATTGTGGCTAATGGTGTATCAAGCTTATACATTTAAAATGTGTATAGTTCAGGTCCGGTGCCACCTGTAAAAAGAGGAGGAATAACACACAGGTTCACATCTCATAGAGGTTTTCTCCAAAGTGGTCACTCACATCTCCCCAGTTGCAGTCACATTGTCAGCTGCAGGAAGGTTTAAAAAAGCTCTGCACAGCAAGCCACTGTTGAACAAATTCTGCATGCAACTGCTGTATCCAAAGTGTTTTACTATCTGGGATGATGAACATAATTAAAACATCACAATATCCATTTATAATACACCTCTATATTTTTAATGTCAAATTCTGCTTTATTTATCTCCTCTTCAACAGCAAAAATTCAGAGGAAGCAGAGTCATTGCCAAAAGCATGAGCAACAAAAGCCATCAGTTTACCTCAGGCTGACAAATGACAACATGTTATTATGCATATGGTAAGTCCTACTGTAGGAATGTTGTCATGTGATCTTGTGCTGGGATATGAACCACTGGTGTTTTTGTTGCTCTCAAAAGGAAGAGTAAGGTGATGATTAGCTTATTTACCCTTCCATGAAAATATTTCTTTCCAAGCTGATTTTTAGTGTTATTTTATTTAATCTACTGAACAGTGCATGTGCTGGAAAATACTCTGGAAGACCTGCTCCAACACTTCCATAACAGTTTGTTTTGGTTTTTTAATTATTCTTTTTTTTCCAGGATACTGGCCTCAGGAGTTTAGCAGCTGCTGTTGTACGCACAGGATACCCGTCACTACTCACACTGCTGCCTTCAAGAATTTGAGACTATTTAAGATGCCAGTTGGTGCATGTAATTTGGAGACTCTTAGTTAGAAAACTTTACAGGCATATTCCAAATACTGCTATAATGTCTTCATAGACTAGGAAAAAAAAGTGCAAGCATCTATACCCCAGCTGGGGTTTGCAGACTAAAACCTAGCCAAAGAAACAAAGTAGTCTCCTGATGGAGGTAAGCCCGCTCATCAGAATATGATGAGCTGGTAACATGAGAAACCAACCCACCTAAACCCATCAGCATGTTCCATAGTGATTTCTTCAGTCAAAATGACATCATAAAATAAGAAAAAATAATTGCTAATTTTGTCAACACTTTCACCCTTGGTGGTTAAATATGAATGGTTGGTGAAAGACATTTACTTCACCATCTGAACTTTGATGTCTAAAAGTTGATGAGTTAGGCAAAACCTGTCTCCTGTCAGCCCGTGTTGATAATGTTAATGACAGCAATGAAGCTTCAGCTCTTGCTTACATTTTATATGAGCCATTCCATTATCTCACACCAAGTTATCCAAATTAGATTTTTAATATGGAAGCATCATGAAGACTTTTCCCAATACATCAGAGTTTCTCCTGTGAATGAAGATTTATTTCATAAAAATCAGAATGAGTAAAGTGAAGTGATCCTAGGCCACTCCTTTGACAAGTCTTGAATCCATCTGGCTTCTAGTAGCAGTAGCCACTGCTAAATATCTTTCTTAATTGCTTTCTAGTAACATCAGATAGTGAAAAATCATGCAGTTAAAGTTGTAAATTTTTATAAGACTTCCAGTAGTTTGGATCATGAAGGAGAAAATACGTTTTCAGCACCTAGACAAACAGCTACCTTTTGCCATTTCAATAATATTAACTTCCTTGTCTTTGCGCCAAAGTACTTTGTGTTCTTTTAAGTTTATTAAACAAACATCACTGCTAAAATGAAGCAACATCATATACACCGAGGATGCAGCAGTACTGGGTATGCTGTGGGAACCTGATTGTGAGCGCCTGCACCCCAGACCCTGAGATGATCCATTAAAAATGTTGTTCTGTCCTACTTTTCTTGGCTGTCTCTACACAAATTTCATACATATTCCTAAATTCTTCCAGATTAGTAATTTTTTCCTCTGTTGATAACATGAAATCTGTCCTATGGACTTGGACACGACTAGGATGTGGAAGCACAGCAATCCAGCAGTACTGCCGACTCTACTTTAGTCTTTGGTGGAGGCTTCTCTAACTCTGCCATGTTTATTTCCTGTGATCATTCTGTACAATGGTGGCCAAGATAAAAATCAATCTTTTTTTAGGCATTTGTTTTGGTGCCAAGCAAGCCTTTCCTCAAGTCCATTTCATTCTGGTCAATTTCAGAAATAGGATGTTCTTTGCCTGTAGCTGCTATGACCCCACCACACATTGCACACACCATCTGCCTTCTCTCTGCTGAGCTTGCCAGTCATTTTGACAGCCTTGATTTTTCTGCTCAGCTTTGCCATTGATGTCCCTATCTAAACTGAGGAGGGAATAAGAAGTGCTACCAATTCACTGAAGAACAGGATAAAACCCAACTAACAAGCTCACATCCCAGTTTAATCACAAAATGGCGATCAGAGTTGTGAAGTGCTCAGAACCCTATGCGAGCCACAGTAGAGCGGCATAGTTTAGTTCATTTGCAACTAGTGTGATCTTCTTCTGGCTTTCTGTAAAGAAAGGGTCATTTCAGACACAGCAAAAGCCTTCTTTTGTGTGGTAGTGGGTAGTTTCGCTGTGCTCTTGTAGTGTGAAATATGAAGTACAAGGAGACTGCTTAACCTAGCAAAGCAAGCAAAGTAACTCCTCTGTGCTTCGGAATCTCAACTGGAATGTCCAGACTGGGGCATGCAAGTTCAAGGGGGATGTGGACCAAGTGGAAGCAATCCAGGGAATAGTGATGAGAAAGCTCAAAAAACAACCTAAGAGGGAAGGCTGAAAAAATTGAGGCTGTTTAGAATACAGACAGGACTAAGAGGAGATACAGTAACATAAATGCAACTATGAAGAGGAAGGAAATAAACTCTTCTCTATATTGACTGTGGACAGGACAAGAAAAATGGGCTGTAGTGGAGGCTAGCAAACAGATGTAGCTTTGGCTTTCTGGTGGAGTAGTGGACTGAGTTTGCAGGAAATAATTTGATCAACAGGGAAAGGAAAGCCCACAGGTTGGACTGTCCCTTGTCAGTGCAGCCCACACCTGTAAAAGTAACATGTTCAACCCAGAACTGAGTAGGAGCCTGCGGCTCGAAGGAATGATGATAATCGGGCCAGCTGTGGAGAGAAACAAAATGTTTGTTTGGACAATTTGCATCTGTTGCTTTTCTTAACCGGATAAGAGAGTACACTATGTAATATACACACACCAGCCTCACTTACCGACAGAGACTTAAAATATTTATATCACAGACAAACAATGCCAAGGAACTCCCTACAAATGCAGTGATTTAATAAACACAGTCCTGCAATGTAGCATTTATCTTTATTATATATAATCAGCTGTTGCTTTTACTAGGGTAGAAATAATGTCAAACTGAGCCAAGGTAAGATGAGGGGGTTGGAAGGTTCCCATTTCCCCAGTCCCAGACATGCACACCTTTTTGACTTTTGCAAGTACACGTGGGATCTGAGACTGAGAGGCACACAGCTAAGCATTTCCTGCTCCAGCTCCATAAAAGACTGTACGTTTCACAGATATAATGTGCTCTCTTGCAGCACATAGCTCCTCTTCTTTGCCTCCAGCAATCAGTAAAGATAAATACCTTCCATGACATCACTGAATTATGCATGTATGTATGTATCTAGGCAAAAGATGCACACTGCTTCCCAAGCAAAGGTCATCAGGACATCTTGCTGAAAACACAGGTTACCTCTATGTGAAGATCAACCCAGTGCTCACGGTTCACAGTCAGCTGCCATGCAATGTGAAAAAAAAAAAAAAAGGAAGGTGTTACACTGTGATTTTAAAGCTAGTTAGTTCCTAATCACATGCTAATATTATGTAAATAATTTAGGAAATGATTGGCAGAACGAACTATGTACCTCATTTGCTTTTTCTCCTTGAACAAACACTGTTAGTACAAACACATGCAAAAAAAATCCAACAAACACGAGAGTTTAAGTGATGGATATTTGTCAAAGGTATTCATATTCTCTATAAATGTAAGCATTTCTTTTTCATATGCTTAGAAATGTGATCCAGCTGAAGCTTTCTCTTTTTTTTTTTTTTTTCTGTAGCAATAGTTCTGTGGTCTTCTACCTTCATGTTGAAAAGGGAAGAGTTTTGAAGAGCATTTAATTAAGAAACCCAGTTTTTAAATGACATTTTGCTTCTGAAGAAAGAACTTCACAAATTACTCCAGTGTCAGAGTAGAAGTTGGCCCACTCTGTGCAGACTTGTGAAAACATGACGCCAGCAGACTTGGAGAGTGCTATGAACAGTCTCTGTGCAGTCTGAAGATGCAAATGGATGTAAATATATAAACATTACACATAAGAAAAACTTACCCCTGGGCAACATGCTGCCAGAACTGTGGTTTTAAGCAGATTTTGTTCCACATGACTTTATCACAGCTCATGGTAAATACAGTGGGCTCTTTCTACCAGGTCTCTGTTACATCCATACCCGCCCCAGCTAAGCCCTATGTTGATATATGGCCTGTGAGTTTATTAGTGCTTTTCAAGATAGGTTTGTTTGTTTGTTTGTTTGTTTGTGTTTCCTTTCTTATTGAATGTTCACCTAGACAGAAACTTGTTTCATGCCAAAACCAGGATAAAGTTGCCTAAATGGACATCACTAGGAAAAGCATCTACTAAATAATGCCAAATGCTTCACAACATAGGTGTCAGTGTATTTTCATCACAAATTAACTTAACTGAAAGCAGAATAGGCTCCTCCTGAAGAATTGTTTACTTTTCTCTTACCTGTTCTGTGGGGAAAGTACCTGGCTGCGGTGCCTCCCAAGTACTAGGGCAATGAGATCCCTGAAGGGAGAAAATGGATCTTTTGAACAGTACATGGATAATCTGAAGTTACAAAACACCTAGAAGTAGGGGAGCTTCTTGAGGAGACTGCTAACAGGTGCTGTCACTGCTTCCCTCTGTCACAGGATTCTTGTCAGGTAGTGATGGGTACATGGACAAAGGTTGTTAAATAGTCTTTCTACCTGCCCCGGTGATCTTCCATAACAGTGTTTTTATGTTACCTCTACCTGGGAGTTGTATGACCACGGGGTAAGAAATGTGCCCTAAGTAACACCTTTGGGCAAGTGTCAGGATGACTTATCTAGGCTGTGCCAACACCATGGAGATAATGTTCTTTTTGGTGTGCAGCATGGAAGTGGTGCCTCAATCACAAGGCAGGTGGAAGCATATGGCTAGATTTCCTTCCAAAGTAGATAGGAATGTGCAGGGGTAGGGACAAGAGCTTGATGCATGCAACATCCTAAGCAGGGGAAGTGCAGAGCAATCTGCAGTGGTCTGCAGACACAGACTTCCTGCAGTTCAGGATGCACTCTTAATGCTTCTCAACAAGGCCATTTACATCAATGCAGAAGTGTTGTCAAGAACACTGGGGAAAATACTCATCGATGTGTCAAAGCTACAGTACCACACCTTCTGGAAAACTCAGATGCTGTCCAGCAAGAAAGAAGGTACAGAACAGCCTGTTTAAGGATTTTTGCTTCTTCAACATCCTGGATGCCTGCAAAATCCTTCCTACTCCTGGATGATGCTTAGAAGACCCTTAGGATGCTTAGAAGACCCTTGTGGCAACAGGGAACAGAAAAAGGGGTCCTTTTCCCTACAGAATTTAAGACCAAAGCTGAACACCTTCTGCAAGGCCACCCCAGAGCAAATAAAAGGCTGCTGAAACAGGACAATTGTCCCAGCTCACAAGAGAGACAGCTGAGAAGAAGCTCCAAAACTCACCATCCTCAGTCACAGACAGAACAGAGGGAGTTGGCAGCCTTGGGGCACCTCATTGCTGAAACAGGGCCTTCAATTCACACTAGCAACCATCAGTAAATACACATTTCCTCCACTGCCCTAGTAGAGAGGCATAACTGCCTTACAGGAACTGCAGTACTCACACAATGCGGATGAAGATGTGATACGAAGAGCCATGGCCACTGTTTAAAATAGCAGTCACTACACAAAAGGGGCAACTTTGAGGTATGAACCCTATGCAGTGCTTCCAGGTGCTGGCTACTTCCTGAAGACTAATGAATGTCATCTGCTCTTCTGGTTTGTCCCCACGGGCATTAAAGTAGTTACTCCACCTCAGCTCCTTAAACTCATGTTTTGATCATGTATGTCAAAGACACCTAGAATAAACCAGGGAGAAGTGAGCACTGTCAAGGAACTGCAGGATGGGAAAAAAGGATGTGGGGGCAGCCAGGAGCGCAGCCTGAACAGAGAGAGGTGCCAAAAGCTTAGTGCCTCCAAGGCACATTCACACAGTGGTGTGGCACAGACTGGTGATTACCTCCCAAAAAAGTTCATCTGCTGCTTGATGTTTTCACTAGAAGTCCATTGTCATGTCTCAGCAAAATGTGGGCTGTACCTCATCAAGGCAGAAATGTGTTTCTTCCTGCTTTCCTATTTTGATGTATTTTGCTTCCATATAATCTCCAGAGGGATAATTTAGCTTGTTTAAATACCTTATTGAGGAAGGACTGCATTGTTCTTCTAGCCTTTGTGCAGTATCGGAATGTGCCTCTTCCTGAGAACCCCTGCTCGTGGCCAGCCCGTGATAAAGCAGAGGCAGCTTTTCTCTCAATATTTCTCCTTGCTTTTGCCTTTCTCCTCCCAGGTTCATTTGTACAAATACTAATTTGTGTTTATAACATGAAGCAGTTCCCGCACCTCCCCTTTGTTGCTTAATTGAAGGGAAACTGAGTAACAGGTGGATCTCAGGAAATATCATTAGTGTCTCTCAATGTTTTTGGCAATTCTTTGAAAGAAAAGTTCAGCTCAATGCAACTGGTTATTTGCTGTTTCCAGGCTAATTACTGTAGGACCAAAATAAGGAGCGTATTGTAACACATCTGATTTAAAGAAGGTGAGCTGTTTGTCTGGCTTGGGATTATTCATGACCTTAGAGTTACACAAATGGTTAAGGACATTGATGAAGCTGAGCCATATAACCAAATCCGTAAAGGAAGATAAATCCCTTGAGTACTATATAGCACAGAAACACTGTTTGTGCACAGCAGCATGGTTAGCCATGAACCAGTGTGTTCATGTTTATGTAAGGGCTTCCTTTTAACCTATTCTTTTGTTCATAGAGAAGAGAAACAGTGCATAAGGACAGAAGTATTCTCATGTGCTTGAAGAGATGTGTGTTAATGGAGGCTGCAACAGAAAAAAGAAAAGTCAGTCAGAGTGAGATCTACTTCAGCTCCTTGTCTCACAAATCTGAAAAATACCAGAGAAGGTGGGAAGGATGCTAAAGAAAAGAAGCAGCATGATTCTTCAGCATGTGTTTTTATCCCAGTAATTCCCAGTAGGACAAGAGAGGCAAAAGCCCACTTCGTGCTCTTTATATCACTTTGTAGACAAAGCTCCAGTTTCTGTTATTTTTAAACTCAGAACCCCAGGGAATATTTCACCATTGAAAGTCATCCAAGTGCATTAACAAACCCCTCCACCTGTTACAAGAATGCAGGCAAAGGACTAGATGATGGCAGCTCTCACTTGATGACAAGCAATCAGAATATTCCTTACATATGATATACAGTGATTACTGACCAGCTGACCAGCTGAAAATCCAGTCACGTCATATGCTTTGTAGTTTGAGATGCAAACAACTAGAAAAGTCAGAAGAGATAAGAGAGGTGATATTACCTTCTTTAATTTCAATGCTATGAGGGTAGATACACAAAACCTAGTGCAGAAAGTTCTTTCAATCTTACCAACTTAGTGATACTGAGCTCTTGCCATCATCATCTGAAATGTAGTTGCTTCTTGTTCCTCTCTTCTGAGAACCTGGGAAGCTCAGCATAGAAATCATCTGACATGCAACATGTCATGGGCTCTTTGGGGTAGGAGTAATCAGAGGGTGTTGACAACAGCAGGGCAAGAGGTGATACAGTAAAAATACACACGTGCTCAACTACAAAAGCTAGAAAGCCAAGGACAGTGAAATCACGATCGTTAAATAAGGATTTCTTCCCTTGGGATGGGAACAGGCGTGCAAATAGAAAAGCCCTAGCTTTTCAGAGGTGCCTTTATGGTTTTATAACTATAAATATCCTCTTTTAAAAAAGATGTCTTTAGGAAGCAAAACTGTTCCCTTTTTGTGAATGATCTATTTTACAGAGCTTAAAAATATGTCAAGGTTTGCTGCAGTAAATCCTCCTCATGCTGTAACTGAGTAATGTAAGCAACTTGGGTTGCGTTTAAACAATTCCCAGTGTGTGGCATGGCCAGTGCAGTTTGAATTGCCTCTGTCTATCTAAACAGAAACAGATGTTTGAACAGCAGAGCAGTGCAGAAGTCATTCTTCAAACAGTAGATTAAAACATCTGTCAGGACCATTGGATGGGACCAGACAAGCAGCAGCAGTATCAGCTGGGCCTGCCAGTCACATCTACTGCACCCTGGAGGTGGAAGGGAAAGAACAGGAGGATTTATTCTGGTCTTTGCATGACACATCCTCTTTTTTTGTCATGTTTCTCCAGACATTTGAAAAATTACAGACCTGGCCATACAGAACTACTCACAACATCTCTCAGTGTTGCCTCCTATGATTGAGTTCTTTCCCTGATAATTCTTTTTTCTGCTACTGCTGGCAGTTGGTATGAAAGCTGTGAAGTGTTGGTGAGATGCCAGGTTACAGCATTTTACAGTTATTTCCATCTGTCCTTCATGTTTCAGCATTTGGCCCGTTTAGTGGCATTGCAAGCAAATTCTTCAGGCCTCATTGGGTCAAATATATGACAACCAGCTAATTTCCTGCAACTTGCCTGCAGGAGCTGTGCCACAGGCAGAGTATTAATTTCCAGCTGAACAAGAGTCCAAATCAAACCCTTGGCTTAACACCTCTTTTGCACTCACCCTCATCTCAAAATCAGAGCCAAGAAACTCATACAGAGTCAAGAAACAGTTCCAACCTTTTTGGTGAATCAAATCAAAGCTCTGGATTCAAACAGCCTCTGAAGGATACTATTTTTACAGTCTAGATCTGAAATCTGAATCTTGAATCCACCCTCTGTTTCCAGACCAGATTTATTCTTACTTCTTGGTTTAGCATCCACCAGAATAATCAGTGACAGCTCTACGTTAGAGGCTGCTCATTTTGACATGGAGCCACTATGGCTGCATTCCCAGCCCCTTCCTCTTTCAAGCAAGCTCCAGCCTTGCATGATCAGGTTGAAGTTGAGCCCAGGTCTGCCACCTTGGCTTCTCAGGCAGTCCCTGAGGTGACCCTCACCACTGTGAGTGCACTGCTGCTGGGACAGGTGGCACAGGGTCCTCTGCAAAGCCAGTGGATCTCTCCCTTCCCTGCAGGCGAGTCGCTCTCTTGTCTTGTTTGTCCCCCACCAGCCATTAATTGTGGGCTGTAGCAGCAGCAGATTACCTCACGACAGCCTGGCAGATGTGTTCTCATTGAATAAATAAACTCATTTATATGGCTGTAATGACTGTTGCTTCTGTGTTCTCATCATGAAAACTCCAGCCTATCTACAGCAGTTTATAAACAAAGCTGCTTTGCGTTTATGGAAAAGCAATTTGTGGCTGAGGAGCCTCAGCAACAACTCGTGCCAAATAGAGCTGAGGCCATTTCTCAGGGAACAGGTGTCCACATCATTAAAGCCACCACCCCCCTTGGCATTAATTGCCATCTCTGTTGGCACACTGAGAAAAGAGACTGGGATTTGCCTGGGCCATGGAAACCAGATTCCCAGCTCCCTCCTCAAGGCAGTCTATCTCCCTCTGGCTTTGCCAAGGCAGGGAGAAATCTTTAACCCCATTGCTTGAGTGACACACATTGGATGGACCTTGCTCCCCAGCAGCCTGGGCAGGGAGCACCCAGAAAAAGTCATTGACATAAACTGGTGAAACAACAGCTTTCACAGAGGAGAAAGAAACCAGTTATTAGACAGAGTAAGTTTGCCCACTTCCTCTCTTTTTATTTCAACCATCTTCTTACTTCGCTCGCTCTCTCTTTTTTTTATTATTCTTTTGCTCTTTCTGTGTTATATTATTAAAAAAAAAAAAAAAGGAAGCTTCACATTGTATTTTTTTAGCCTCCTCGTAGCTTTAGAGAAATAAACTGTGACTGAAAAGACACATTATGCCCCAAAGGCAGAAAAGTACAGGCACATAACCTGCAGAAATAGCAGGCTGCTGAGCAAAACCGTTAAGCAGGTTTCTCTCTCATCTGTTTCAATTGTTGGAGGTGAGACCATCTGTCCTGCATGTCCCCCTGCCTGAGGACTTTCTTCCACCTCTGTGGCCCAAGTAGCTGTGTGAGCTATCTACTCATCAACACAAGCACAGGAATAAGTGGGAAGCTTGAAGGCAATGGCACATCTTCCTCACAGACATCATGGTGGTTAGCACCACACATGTGGTGTGTGCCCCAGGGAGAAGAGTCATGCCGCAGAGCTGCCGTGTGGTTGCAGTGACTTCACTCTGCTAATTATGGTAAGGCAGGAGCACACTGGTAGCATTTAGAGGGTTAGATTATATCCACGCTACAAAGGAAACAGGCTGAGAGTGATGATTTAGTTTATAGCTGAAGAGAGAATGACTGGCTTAGTTAAATGCACTGGTAAGCCTTGAGTTAGGGGATTTGGGGCATGGATGAGAGTTAGGTTAAAATAAGCCAGGGTTCACCCAGAAAGACAGATCTCCTCCAAGAGGAGTCATGGTTCTCTGAATGGGGTTATTTTCAAATCCACATTAATCCAGAGAAACTAATATTTTCACATTGAGGAAGACATCACTGCTCTGACAAATTCTGCCATGAACATGAGGCCTAGGGAGCACAGCCATGAAGACACAGTAGCAGCAAGGAGCCTTTCAGGGGCTAGAGCAAGGACAGCCTACACCAGCAGCCGCTGGCCATCCATCTGCTTTACACTACCAATGTCCACACAGCCCCTGTGGGTCATTAACAGGGCTTTGTCGTTTGTCAGCCCACCTCTGCGTGGCAGCTGTTCAGAGCAAGGATGCCTGTCTGGTTCTGCCCATGCACGCTCACCCTTGCCGATGGACCATGGCCTACCACACCTATGGCAAGTACATGTGCAACTGCCTAAAGTGCCAGGGACCATTACCTTATCTCCTGCTGTTTCTCTTCAGTACTGGATATTGGTGGTGGGACTCACACTCTGGTGAGCCTGAAGCAAGACCAGCATCATTAACACACAACCACTTGGTGGCAAGTTCACCCCAGACCCTCTTGCTGGCACTTTGGGGTTGTTAAGGGGCACAGAGGAAAAGAAGGACCAAAACAGTTTTCAGGGGCAAACACAGCATGTAGTATTTTGCCTTCCATTAACTCTGCTGGTTTTACTCTCTGCAGAGTTAATTACAAATCAGTTTAATTGTTCTCTCGCTTGATAACTTTCTAATCTCTCAGAGACTTGCTGCACAGCAGGCTGTGAGATTACATTTTATCACTTCTCTTTCCATTAACCTCACCGTGTTAATCTGTGGTCTCCTTCCTCACTCTCTCTGCTGAATGATAATAATTAAATTGATTTAAACCAAATTCAGCAATGGCTCTATTGAGAATCTTACCTCTGCTCCCTGCCAGCTACAATGGCTGCTGCGTTCTTGGGTCCTAAGCGGTGACACATTTACTCCCCACACCTTCCCTCACCACCACACCACCAAGCAAGGCAGAAAAATTGTGCAGCAATGCATGAATGTACGGGGAAGGGAGGGAGAGGAGTAAAAAATCACTTTGAGGAATTTGCATGCTGCCTAAATAAAAAAGAAAAAAAATAAGCCAAACAACAACAAAACCCCACAGCAAACAAGAAGGAAAACACAAAAGCCCCAGTAACCTGCAAGAAAATCATAAAAACATCCCATCTACCAGGAACTCAGCCTTGGATATCTTCCTAGAGCCACCACTGACTACAACTTCCCCCCCACCTCTCTCTCTCTGATAGGAACGTTTGGTATAATACTTTTTTACAACCTTGCTGCGTGTAACACAGAGGTAGGAGGGGAGGTGGAATCATAGAGTCATAGAAT
>WBNM01029020.1:1693-23168 GCA_013399055.1 Ramphastos sulfuratus | reverse complement strand
TTCCAGTTTGGTTCGAGTTCTGTTAATATATATATTTAACAGTTATTCCAGTTCCTATTATAACCTGTATATTGTTTCCATAACGTTGCAAAGAGCCTGTTACTAATGTTTTTGTTATTATTAAATGGTGGTAGGGGGTGGTGCGAGTTCCGATTATTTAATGTTAATAAATTATATATTAATATTTTTATAATATCGTCTCGCAGTACCTAATTACCCCTCCCCAACATCAAGATACTCAGAGCTTTCCCATAGCATATTTTGTACACTGCTTGTATCAGTGTATGAATGCAAATGCCATCTGTCACGTCTGGAAAAAAAAATAGAGGTGCTGTACAAGACCCTTTCCTTCCAATTAATTCTGTGAAGGTCAGTAAATTTCCTTTCTTATCTCTAAAGAATAATGTTGCTCTTCCAATTACACAGAGTTTATCATATCTCTCATTGCCTGCAGGCATAATATTTAGAGGGAAGAGCTGGTGCTAGCTTCCTCCAGTCCTCAGGGAAGTTAAATGAATCACTATACATGTTTATCCAGCTCTTTACAAAGTACCTTATTCCTTACTGTAAAGGGATCTAATGCTTAGACTTGATTTTATACCTTTTGAATGGATAAAGTTTAATAAGATTAATCTTCCTATAAATGCCCTGCTTTTAAAAATAATCTGAGTTTCTAATGATCACCATACTGCTCATTAAGCATTTCTGTTTAGTGAACTAAATTTATTTGCTAAATATTAGAGTATGTGTATAGAAATGCATATAGGAATTTTACCTACAGGTAAATTGCAGGCCTGAATACAATACAATATTCTGTAAAGGTTTAACAAAGTCATAAAATATCAGATCTCTGTACTTTGTATTACAGATACTGTGAATCATGCATAGATTTTAAATAGGGCACGGTGATGCACAAAAGAAAAACATCAGTAACAGACTGTCATGGTAGGCCTAAGCAGACCAAAATAGGCTTGTACATGTCCTGACTTGGCCAGGTATGTTTTTCTGCTCTCCTTCTGTTTCGGGGAGAAGCACCCACGGGAAAGAGGACAAAGAACCTGGAGCCACTAAGTCCGAGGACTGTGGCTTGCCCAGACTTGTTTTGCATCCTGTGGTAGAGGTACACATGGCTGCCTTGTGCAAGGCCTGTGTTTTTCCCAAGTTTGGGTAAAGCAAGCCTATCGCTTCGCCTAATATGGTCAAGTTTGGCTGCCATTCTGATTGGCTATTCCGTGTCCAAAGGCACATTAGTCTCAGGCTGTATTGATAAAAGGAGATGAGCAGGTGACACAACCTGCTCTGCCATTGTATCCATGCTTGCTGCTGCCTTATTGTATCCTGAACTGCCTGGAGATTCCACTACCTTGAGTTTACCAGGAACAGGCTCTAAATGCCTCCACGAGATCAGCCTGCATAGCCAGCCTGACATTGTGCTGAGACTGCAACTCACAAGACATTCTGCCTGCACCTGAAAGCCTCCTGTCAAGACAGGAAGCCCTGGAGACACACAGATCATCCAGAGGAGATCAGGACCAGGCCAGAGATTGTCTGTCTCATTTCCCCAGCAGCCTGGAAAGAATCAGAAGTGTCAGCAGATAACAAGACAGTAACAGAATTCCCTGAAAACGTTTGGGTACAGTCTGAAGCTGTAGCCAGCCCTGCCAGTCAGGAGATTAATATTTGTGAGTAAATACTTAAAACCTCTTGTAATTCACCATTGCCTTCTGCCATAAGCAGAAAGGAGCATCCATCTAGTGGATAAGCAGAATAATGAACTGCAAGCGGTACAGTGACTGCAAAAATCTTCTCTTCCAGTATAATGTTTGCATTTGCTACTTACCTCTTAAAGTGTTTGTGCTGGTTTAAGGCTAATTGGAATATTTTAATAGAGAAAATTATATTATAGGCTGTNAGCCCCTCCTGGGGTCTCTGATTTCTGGGAGGGGTGTTGTGTTTCTGTATTACCTTTACCTTGTATATTTCTGTAAATATTCCTGTCTATAGTGTATATATCTGCTTGTATATTGTGCTGAGCTGTAAATAGAGCTTCATCTAAACTTCCAACCGACTGAGTTTTAGCCTGGGTCATTTTACAAAGTGTGGGGGGGGCGGGGAACTCCCAAACTCACATCAGTGTTCCAGTTTTGTCCGTTCCCTGCGCATAGAAATTTCCAAACCCTGCATTTCGAACCTTGCAAATAAGTTTTCTGATGAGATTTAATGTTAACAAACAATTGTCAGAGTTATTAACAATTTTCGCTTGGATATCAAAATTAATATCCATTATTAATTTTGCATCATTTGCAACACAGACAGAAATTATTTGACATCATTTACCCCTGGTAGAGTACTGCTTCAGAGAAAGCAGTATTTCATAATGCTTTCAGAGGAAGAGGACATGTTCACAATCTTCTTATATTATATTATAAAGGCAATAGAAACTAAGAGTAAAGTATGTAGCATAGAATTACAANATATTATTATTATTACTATATTATCTCTTATATTATTTTTTGTATTTAACTGCAAGTTCATCTAAGCATCCTATTTTACTTGCATCTCAATGTTTTAACTCTAATATCCACTATTTTTGTCAGCTTACTTTAGAAAAAAACCCATTCACACAGAAGAACATTATAACAAAATTAATATGTGAGAAAAGCAACAGTGCCCAAGGTTACTCTTCCATAATTCAGGACACTTTTTGTGCAGCCTTTCTCATTTCCTTCTCACTTTCTTCCCCCCACTTACATCAAGCTAATTAGGGATGCACATTCCAACAATCTGCAGCATAACTCAGTTTTTATTTGTGTGACTTTCTAAATGTCATCCCTTTAGAAGTTGTCTTGACAGCTAAATAGTGAACAAAATGATGAAAAATTCTGTGCAGTCTTGGTAGACAGGTTTCCTTCATAGGTTGCAAGTTTTTGAGAATAGCTATCAGGAAAAAAAAGTGAGCAAGAATTAGTCAGTCTGTACTTTAAAGTACATTAAGCATTTCTTGCAATAATTGTATAGGTTCTACATAAAACTTTTAAGCTGATACTAAAAATAATGAGGATCTGGGTGCAAGCTCTCAAACTCCAAGAGATGTTACGGATAAATAATTCTCAGAAAGTGCTTTACAACAGCTCAATAAGCATTTTTTTGTCCATTATACATCAGAACACTTAATGCTTTTTTAGAACTTTGATTCAAAAAATGTAGAAAATTTCATAATCTTATATTCACAGCAACCAGGGGAAATAAATTTGGTATGGAGAGCTGTATTCTTTGGATCAGACTGCAAGTGTCCTGGCTGTACTTCTACAATCATTTCCTATGGCTCTGAATTAATCAATTGTCCTGCTGAAATTTTAGTAGCCAAGAAACCCAAGCAATCAAATTAAGCACAAACTGCTGAAAATACCACATTGATGCAGATGTGTGTGTGTGTGTTTTCAGACTGCAAACAGTATGATCTGTGTGCATCTGAAGTAAAAAAATAGTACAGCAGTGAAGTGCAAAACATCAAGGAGATCAGTTCAGCCTGGACAGTACTTCAAGCTGTATCCCATTAGTTTTAAAGCTGGCACCACTGACATGTCCTGTAGAACATTAACTGACAGGAACAACTTCAGAGTGTCCAGCCCATTGATCCAGTGACTTGGACATGACTTAAACTCCCATGTTGTCTGACTTTTAAGACTTTTAAAAATGTAAGAGCATTTCTTCAAAGTATTTGTATTCTTGGTGTTACAAAACATACTGTTGGGGTTACCTTTGCCTTTCTGCAAAACAAAATTCAGCCATGGTAAATAAATCTGACCTTTGGGTTTCCCTCCTCTTTACTCAAATGTTGGGGAGAAGGGGAAACAGAGAACAGAGCATTAGGCTGAAATTTCTCAGCATTAAGAGTTGGAAGCCAACCTTACTTTCATTTGCAACTTGGTAAAATCCTCAGACTGTAGCAGTTAGTGATGGCTTATGAAGTAATTTATATTTATTTATTTTTAAGGTTCATGAAGGACTGCTGTGATTATTCAATGTGACCTTCCTACCATTTGTGATGTGTGTTAGCAGGTTATCCTATCACTGCACCAGAAGGCTGTGATTTGAGGCAGGCTGAACGCATCTCCTGTTCCTTCTGTTCAAATAATTTTACCCATTCACACAGAAGATGTTTGTCTATCTCAGCAGGAAAAGCCCTAGGCGAGTGACAGGAAGCTGAGAAAAGACNTTATATTATTATTATATTATATTATATATTGTATGCAATTAATATAGCAATAATATAGTAATTAATATGTAGTTTTTAGTTATATATTGTAGTTAAGATGTAGTTAATACTATATATTGTAGTTAATATGTAGTAATTAATAATTATAGTAATTAATATGTGTAGTTCTATATTACTATATCATTATATATAATTATATAGAATATAACATGGTATAATATAATCATATTATATTAANCCCTTTAGAAGTTGTCTTGACAGCTAAATAGTGAACAAAATGATGAAAAATTCTGTGCAGTCTTGGTAGACAGGTTTCCTTCATAGGTTGCAAGTTTTTGAGAATAGCTATCAGGAAAAAAAAGTGAGCAAGAATTAGTCAGTCTGTACTTTAAAGTACATTAAGCATTTCTTGCAATAATTGTATAGGTTCTACATAAAACTTTTAAGCTGATACTAAAAATAATGAGGATCTGGGTGCAAGCTCTCAAACTCCAAGAGATGTTACGGATAAATAATTCTCAGAAAGTGCTTTACAACAGCTCAATAAGCATTTTTTTGTCCATTATACATCAGAACACTTAATGCTTTTTTAGAACTTTGATTCAAAAAATGTAGAAAATTTCATAATCTTATATTCACAGCAACCAGGGGAAATAAATTTGGTATGGAGAGCTGTATTCTTTGGATCAGACTGCAAGTGTCCTGGCTGTACTTCTACAATCATTTCCTATGGCTCTGAATTAATCAATTGTCCTGCTGAAATTTTAGTAGCCAAGAAACCCAAGCAATCAAATTAAGCACAAACTGCTGAAAATACCACATTGATGCAGATGTGTGTGTGTGTGTTTTCAGACTGCAAACAGTATGATCTGTGTGCATCTGAAGTAAAAAAATAGTACAGCAGTGAAGTGCAAAACATCAAGGAGATCAGTTCAGCCTGGACAGTACTTCAAGCTGTATCCCATTAGTTTTAAAGCTGGCACCACTGACATGTCCTGTAGAACATTAACTGACAGGAACAACTTCAGAGTGTCCAGCCCATTGATCCAGTGACTTGGACATGACTTAAACTCCCATGTTGTCTGACTTTTAAGACTTTTAAAAATGTAAGAGCATTTCTTCAAAGTATTTGTATTCTTGGTGTTACAAAACATACTGTTGGGGTTACCTTTGCCTTTCTGCAAAACAAAATTCAGCCATGGTAAATAAATCTGACCTTTGGGTTTCCCTCCTCTTTACTCAAATGTTGGGGAGAAGGGGAAACAGAGAACAGAGCATTAGGCTGAAATTTCTCAGCATTAAGAGTTGGAAGCCAACCTTACTTTCATTTGCAACTTGGTAAAATCCTCAGACTGTAGCAGTTAGTGATGGCTTATGAAGTAATTTATATTTATTTATTTTTAAGGTTCATGAAGGACTGCTGTGATTATTCAATGTGACCTTCCTACCATTTGTGATGTGTGTTAGCAGGTTATCCTATCACTGCACCAGAAGGCTGTGATTTGAGGCAGGCTGAACGCATCTCCTGTTCCTTCTGTTCAAATAATTTTACCCATTCACACAGAAGATGTTTGTCTATCTCAGCAGGAAAAGCCCTAGGCGAGTGACAGGAAGCTGAGAAAAGACAGAATAAGCCATTAAAAGAAATGACTGCAGTTTAAATTTGTCAAATTCAGCCATTAGCCAATGTGGATAATGAGCAACAACAGAATGTGGAATTTTGCTCTTTGTTGTTCAATATGTGGGTGGTCTGTTCACTTTCACACACAACTGCTTTCTAAGCAAGTTGGATTTGGGGCTGCAGTTGCTGATAGAAACAGAATTGATTTTGGAAACTAAAGTGTTCATACTTCCAATATCAGTTTTCTACCTTTCTGTCTCCTGTGTCACCAGCTCAGCCTTCTTTAGAAAGAGGCAATAAAAAAAAAGGGAAAAAAAAAATAATTGCAGGCTGAGAAGTTTCTTCCAAGAAAGGAGTTTCTTTAGTCAAAATTAAATCTGAATTATACAAATAGTTTAAATAAATCATGCGTGCTGATTCCACCTGAAGTTTTAGAGTATTGTTATTTGTACTTCTGTTTTTCAACTCTTTAAATATTGAATTCATTTTATTTTCCTCTGTTTTTAATAAGTTGATGTTATTCATTTATATGCACTGTAACTGTGTCTCAGGGTATTGAGCTTTCAAATGTACTGTTCAATTTAGATTTGATTTTCCTCATTTTGTACTTTTTTTTTGTTTGTTTTGTTTTTATGATGGTGAAAACAGAACAGCAGATGGCATCTAACAAACATCCTAACAAGTATCAATATTCTGATATTTGATTACATCTTTTACAAATTCATAGTGTCACTCTGCTTGTGTTAAGAAATGTCCTGTCAATAGTAGCAGCAATTCAAAAGTATGGGGAAAAAAATTGGTTAATCACAGAATCACAGAAACATTCAGGTTGGAAAAGACCCTCAGGATGACCAAATCCAACCTATAATCCTACTCTACAAGATTCACTTTAATTAATTCACTGGTTCCATATTTCATTTTAATATTAGTATTTCTTTAAGAAATTATCATCTCTATCAACATAGCATATAAGTCAAAACAGATGCAGAGGAACAAGAATGGTCTTTCTACCAACTCTGTGATGAAAGTGAAAAAAAAATCACTATAATTCTAATATTTATATTAAATATTCCATATTTATATAGAATTTATAGTCCTGTTGTCAAAATAAAATTAGAAGTTATAATCTCAGACCAATATATGTAAAGATATGAAAGATGAAGAGAGCTTCAGAAGGTTTCTTTCCATCCTCTGCTGTGTGGGGATGAAGAAAAATCCACCCTAACCCCTCCCACCTTCGCCAACAGAGGAGCTACAAAAGTTCTGCATGAAATGTTTCTGCTCCAGGGAAAACAATTTGGCCTCATCATGCCTAGTTGGAGAATGTTCTAATAACTTCCTTTCCTTTGAGGCAATTAGCATAATCCAACTATCAGTCATTCAAAGAAAGAAACATGCGTTATGCAACTATATAAAACACTACATGTTTACTAATCTGATTGAATTCTTCAAGATGAGTCCTTTTGCACATTTACATTTCCCTGTAGTGTCACACTACAGTTGCACTGTAATTCCTGTAATTGCACAAAACCATTTCATTTCAGCTTCTTTTTGCTCAACAGAAATAAAAATGTTATTCATGGTAAGCCTTACTATGATTAAATGCATTTCAGAAGCTAGATATCTTGATATGATCTTGAAAGGTTAAATCATTTCCCTTGGAGTACTCTAATTTTCATATAAATTCTATTACTGAGGGCATAAACCCTATCTTCATAGATCTTGGAGACCCCATTAGCTGAATTAGTTGACAATTTAGTGGTATCTCAAAGTAGCTCAATGTATCCATGAATATCAGTGTTTCTTATGACAAGCATGAGGTGAATTTCTCTGTTAGAGGAGAACCACAAATGATAAAGTCATCTGGGATAAAGTATATCAACATACCTTTACTGAGGTTAATGAATACAAATATGTGTAGTAAAAGCTATAGATCACCATAGACTGGAATATATTTTTTTAATAGTAGAATGCATATCTGTTGCTTACCTTGGGTGTTTTATACAGATGGCAAAAGCAGATTCAGGTTTAGTTGTGTTGTGCATAATGGAAAGCCTCTGTTTGCACAAAGTTTGCAACAGAACTTGTAACCTATATAGCTCACAAAGCGTCCTGCAGATTCCTTGTCAAAAAATGCACGTTTCAAAGCTTTAAAAACATATTCCTCCTTCTTTTATAATGTGCTATTTTCTTATAGCCTCAAATAAGGATATCAGACCAGTCAGTGGTAAGCAGCAAACATAACTAACAACAAAAAGATTTCTCCCACCTCAGAGAATTTCTAATTTAAGTTCATACAGTACAAGCAAATAACAACAGCTCAGAGAAAAAGTTTGCATTTCCAGATAAGACACAGATTTGTTGTTATTAGCATCATGTCATCTGCTATGCCAGACAAAAAAAGGCTATGCTTAAAGTACCTGTAATAATCACAGCACCACAACATCAAAGAATCATTTTTGTTGGAAGAGATCTTTAAGACTGCTGAGTCTAACTGTTAAGCCAACACTGCTAGGTCACCACTAAACCATGACCCTAAGCACCACATCTAACAATATTTTAAATACCTGTAGGGATGGTGGCTCAACTGCTTCTCTGGGCAGCCTGTTCCAATGGTTGACAACCCTCTCGGTGAAGAAATTGTTCCTAATATCTAATTTAAACCTCCCCTGCTGCCACAAGGGCTCACCCTATTGGTTATTACCTTGCAGAAGAGATTTTGAGCAACTCCAGACTAATTGCAAAAAGCCAATTTGTTTTAAACTGGAGAATAGATCTAGTGTTCTCTCACCAGATCTGTGTCTTTGTTTAGCCAATCAAAGGTGAAATAAAATTCATATGNACGTAGGTATAAGGGAGCTTTGAAAAAATGGATGGACTAAAATGCTGAGACCTAGACAGGCTTTAGAAAAACTGGGTCCAACCAAGATCAGATTGTATCTCACCTCAGAAGACAGACCAAAATGCTTTATAGAATTATCACAGCATTGATGTTCTCTGCTTTAAAAACAAAAGTCTGAGTTTCTTCTTTACCATTTGAAAAATGTCTTCTCCTTAGTATGCATTTATCAGTCTGATCTTCTGTATTTCATTGATGTTTACTTTTACAGCAAATTAAATTCAGGCCATCCATCTTTTCTTTTTTTCTGGTTTCTTTGGGTTGATTCTTTTTTGTTTGTTGGCTTGTTTGTGGGGGATTTTTTTGTTTGTTTGGGTAATTTTTTTTGGAGTGTGTGTGTGTTGAGTTTGTTTTTCTTTTTTCCAGTGCTCATCACCACAATATGTACATATTGCTTAAGTCATTTAAATTAGGAAGTGGTTAATCAACATTTTTGTGTTCCTTTGACATACTAAATTCCACTCTTTGGAGTTGTTTGGTTGTTGTTTTTTTGCTCTTTTCTTCTATAATAAAGATATATTATGTATTTGGCCAAATTGCCTGCGGGCTTGTAGAGGCAAAACACAATATTTTATCATGTTATGCAGTGTTGTATAAATTCGTTGATTGTTTGTTTTTATTTGATACAGGATGACTCAAAAAAAAATCAAATTATAATTTTGGTGAGTTGCTACATTTTGTTCCTCATTGTTCTGCATAAAATGTAGGTATAATGGGGGATTTTAAAGAAACAACTTAAAGAAACAACTCACCCTCCTTTGAATTTTTATGTAAGTACTATTGCACTGATGTCAAAGATGTTCACAGCAGCTTGGCTTGGTATGAAGGTACTCTGTACCAGGTGAGAATAAACTCTTCCAGTCTAAAGTGAATGTTCTTATGAGTAAAAAGAAACATAATCAAAGTTCCCTGTAATTCTGAGATATTGCCAGAACTTCTCTTTTCTGGATCAAACCACCAATTAATGAACTTACAGAGAATGAAACAAATCAATTTTGAAAAATATTACTCAGTAGTGACTTCGGGTTTGTTTCTGATTAAAAAAAACCAAAACAGATACTGGCAGTTCCATAAAAGTATTCATTTCTCAAATCCTAAAAAATTTGACAGGGCATCTAGTTAAATTAATGCCTAAATTTTCACAACAAAGAAAGTAAGCCTAGCATTCTTTTTCTTCAAAGCTTTCCCAAGTTGAAGTGTTTGCTGAAGTGCTCAAATCAACAGAAAACAACAGCTGCGTATTCACACCAGCATCCATTATCTGATTGCTGTGGAAGATTATATATGTTTTTCTTTTTGATTCAAAAGTCAGAGGGTGGTTGAGTTATTGCAGGAAGAGCTCTGTGTGGCTTTTCAGAGATTCCATAGCAACTGCATTCAACTCATGGCACTTGTGCCAAATGAAGCTCTTCAGAGCCCCACTGCTTTGGGTTCAAGGAAAGTGTCATACAAAGTCATGATGCCTTGTAGAGAGTGTCAAAAAAGAACATGTCTATTCTAAGAAAGAAAATAAGGCATATAGAAGTATCTTGAAAATCTAGCAACACAAAAATTGTAGAAATATTCTTTTCCTAGGCATAACAATGAACAGTGGCAACTCCTCTGGTTATTTTCTCCAAACTGCAGGCATTGAATAAACTTCTTCAGTAATGTGTTATTAGAAAAGAAGCCATCTGTACTCTTGTGCCCAGCAGCATTTCCAAGAGATCTTTTTAAACTCCTGTATCAAAACTTAAGGATTTTGTACTGTTTTCCTCTAAGGAGCAACAACCAAATAATCCTATTCATTTTTTTTGTTGTTGTTATCATTGTTGTGGTGGTGTTTTGGGGTTTGGTTCCTTTTTTGTTTTTTAGAACTTTGGCACTGTGATAAGATCATTTTGCAAGCAAGTATGACTTTCCTGACCAGCACTGACTGCATTCATCAATGATCACAAGAGCAGAAAGCATTAATACATACAATATTTTACAGCAGCACACGTGCTCAAAATAATTTTCCACAAGTGGCTTCAGCTTTGTGCTCCCTTTCTTACTCATTTTTAACAAGGGCATTAACATTTCCTTTGCTCATTACAATATGATCTTTTCCATTTTTAACTTGTGCCTTATCTGGAATGTTACCTTTTCCCAGATAATCACTGCAGCAGAAAGAAAATAATCATTTTAAAATGCAGTAGAAAAAGGTTGCCTTAACGCACTACTTAATCTTATAACTGTTCACATTTCTTCTTCTCACCTGTAGTGCCATCATAGTTTCATTAGTTCTCTAGTTCTAAGCTTTTAGATTATGTAAAACATAAAAATTAAGTAGGAATAATAATAAAATCCACATGTTCCAGGTCAATTTTTCTTAAGCAAAAAATGTCAGCTGAGATAAAAGCCCTTTCTTTGGCATTAGAACACTTGAATAAGCCTAAAACAAGTGCTTAATTATACCAAACACTGCTGCTAGTGCTTTTATAATTATTTTTACTGGTATCAAGATTTCCAGCTGTGCACAAATCCAGGGTGGCAGCCTTCTTGACTGTAAGATTTACATAAGGAGGTCTTCTATATTACCTCATGTTATGGGATATAAAACACATCAAGTGTCTCACACACCTAAAAAGAGGTGAAGAAGAAGAAAAATTTACAGAGGCACAACCTCAGCTTCTTCATTATATGATTTGGATGTAGCAAGTGAGTAGGAAAACACAGTAGTAGTGATCTCTGCATTTCTTCTTTACATATTTTATCAACAGTTGTTGTATGATTTGGATGTAGTGAGTAGGAAAACACAGTAGTAGTGATCTCTGCATTTCTTCTTTACTTATTATATGATTTGGATGTAGCAAGTGAGTAGGACAACACAGTAGTAGTGATCTCTGCATTTCTTCTTTACTGGTTTTATCAACAGTTGTTGTATGATTTGGATGTAGTGAGTAGGAAAACACAGTAGTGGTGAGCTCTTCATTTCTTCTTTACTTATTTTATTATATGATTTGGATGTAGTGAGTAGGAAAACACAGTAGTGGTGATCTCTGCATTTCTTCTTTACTGGTTTTATTGTATGATTTGGATGTAGTGAGTAGGAAAACACAGTATTGGTGATCTCTTCATTTCCTGTTTACTTATTTTATTATATGATTTGGAAGTAGTGAGTAGGAAAACACAGTAGTGGTGATCTATGCATTTCTTCTTTACTTATTATATGATTTGGATGTAGTGAGTAGGAAAGCAGTAGTGATGATCTCTTCATTTCTTCTTTACTTATTTTATTATATGATTTGGATGTAGTGAGTAGGAAAACACAGTAGTGGTGATCTTTGCATTTCTTATTTATATATTCCACCAATAACCATGAACTTGGCTCCTTCAGCAGCCCCTGAGTCAGCTTGTTCACTATTTATGAAAGAAAACTAAGTTCATTTCAGAGGTCAGTAAGTAACAATATTAGTAGTATTAATGTAAATAATTTTGTTTCTGAAGTTCTGTATGATNGTATCAATATTAGTAGTATTAATGTAAATATTTTTTTTTTTCTGAAATTCCGTATGATTCTGTCCTAGTGGGAGGTGTCCCTGCCTATGGCAGGGGGTTGGAACTAGATGATCCTTGAGGTCTCTTCCAACCTTACCATTCTATGATTCTATGATTCTGTAGCACCCTTCTCCCTCTTTCAATGGAACGATCAATTTCTCGACTAAATGCACTGCTCTGCCCTAAACTCTGTGGGTACAAAGCCATTCTGCAAGAAAATGGATTAATATTACCAACATTTTTTTTTTTTAACTGTCATTTTGTGATTTCTTCACTTCTTCATCTGCACAGCAGTCAGTTTATTCTCAGTGCCTAGTGCAAGTTTTGTTTTGGAAACATAAAGTAAGCTCATTATTTAGTTACTGTATTTTTAATAATACTTTGGGTTGAAAGCATCTATCATTTTAGAGCTGGCTCATTAATTGAACATCTTTATTTAATATATTTTTTTTAACCAACGTGTGAAAGAATCAGGCTAACCATAAATGAAGAAATAAATGTTTTATTACCTCTCATTTGGAGACATAGAGCACTCCACTGTACTCACAAAAAAAATATTTCCAAAATCTGCTTTTCAAAGCTTTTTCACCTTTACAAAATCCGATGTTATGTCAAATTCTGTCAGTCCTGAAATTTTCTTTTCATGCTCTGACAGATCTTTCCTGCTTATTCAGAGTTATACTGAAATATGATCAGGGGGATCTGAGAAAAGGAACTGCAGGAAAAAAAAATCAAAGAAAAGGTGATGATTGGAACTTCTGGATTTAATTTAGTTAGTTAGTTAGACCTAGTTAGTTACAGACAAACTTATGGGCCACCAACTAGAGATGCATTTAGAGAATGGGAAATTTTAGCATTATGACAAAGCTTATTTTGAGAAATTGAATTATTTTCTTATGTATAGTCTATTAAATCACAAGAATCCTGTTTATTGTCTAGCTTATTTGATCCACAGAAGTGTTGAATGCACAGAATCAGAGAATGGTTTAGGAAGGAAGTGACCTCAAAGATCATCTACTTCCAACCTCCTGCCATAGGTAGGGACACTTCTCACCAGAACAGGTCACTCAAAGCTTCATCCAACCTGGTCTTGAAGATCCAACCTGGCCTTGAACATNCCTGGGCACACCTCTGCAGCCTGTCCAGGTCCCTCTGGATGACATCCCTTGAGTTGCACTCAAGAAGTGATAGAGAAGAAAAGCAAATTCCAATTGTTTTTCTTCTCTATCACCTCTTCTTGAGTGCAACTCCTGTATTTTTTCATATTTGTTATCAAATGCTGAAAAGAACCTCCAAATAAAAAACTTTTAATTACTAAGTCATAGATCTGTACATCAAAGTTCACCTATCAATGAGTGTCAAACAGGTAGCAGTAATAGAGTCTCTGATAGAATGTTTGAAGGTAAAGATGTCTCAGTTTTGTTCAAAGTTCTGATCAGGGATATATAATTGAGTATTTATACCACCAGTGATTTTGGCAGGGTTACCCAACAGAAACAGACTTGAATAGGATTGTCACAGAAACATTATCATTCTTATTGACAAAATCTCTTATCTGGATATATATCTTGTATGTACTTCATAAATAATGTATAATCCATGTGTCAGACTTATTCTTTCCCAAGGAAAACACTGTCAAGTAGTTCTACAGAAAGAATCAAGGTTTTTACTGTTTTGAAATCCAAAACACAAATTTCTTAATCATTGCTTAGCTTCTTTCAGACCCTGGATGTTTGAAATGTGTAGTCATCTGCATTCCTAGTGTTGTGTTTCTAGAAATTACTTTCTTGCATATCCACAAATATCTCAGACTTGACTATGCTGAGCTCAATTTATTCCAAGTCTTCTTGTTAGGTATCCCAAATGTGCAGTTGCTTTACCTCTCTCATTGAACACATCCATGTCATGAAAATTGGTGACATTGTGCTTCAATAAGGATGTAAAGATGAGTCTGAGATTCTGGGGACTAGGAGTTGGAGTGTCTATGCAAGTCAGTGAGGGAATGTGCAGGGGAAGGGGAAGAAGAAAGGGGATCAGGAAGGAAGAAAGGAGGTCTAAAAAGGATTGGTCACACAAGAAATGTGAACAGTCACTACACCAGTTGACTGAACTCTGCACCTGATAGCTGTAGTGAGCCCTATCTCATCGTATCTTTTCTCAGCACTCTTTCTGCATATCTTCACCCTCTGTTCTACATGGGTGAGTGCATGGTGGGGTTTTTTTGCTAGGATGCATCACACTGCCCTGAGAGCATAAAAGACCTGTGAGTAAGTGAGAGGGCCTGATATTGAGGCAGCGGTATTGGCGAGTTGTGCGTGAACTTGGGCTAGTGACCTTTTGCCTTTTCAAGAAGAGGAGGAGATAAAACTGCCTGTGTGTTTTATGTGAGTCCTGTACAGTCTGTGTTACCAGCCATAGTGTCCAGTGTGCCTGTTTCCCAGCTTTGCTTCTGCTTCACCCTGCAAAGGTGAAGTTGCAGTGGCAGTTGCATCCCTCATCCTAGCTCCTCAGGCAGTGCACTGAGCTCCAGTGGCTGGACAGGAGGGTCCTGGGCTAGGGCTGCCAATGGAGACAACCACTCCTGATGCCACATAGCAGAAAAAAACCTGTTTGTACAGACTTGATCTTTAGGGGTCCTACTCTTAGGTGCCTAAATTTTCCCATACAGAGAAAATCTGGGTGGTGGTAGACTCTCTGGGTAGGCAACTATGGAAATGCCACATACAAATCAACATCCAGGGATTTGACTTTCTTTTGGATTCTGAAAAAAGTGTTCATTTTCACTCTGATGCTCTTTTGTGTAAAGAAAATTTTCCTTCATACTGAAGAGGTTGTTCTTGCATGTTCTTGACTTTTCCTACATTATGCTAATCTTTGTGAAATAATAGCCTTTGTATGAAGAAGCTCACTTGAAACCTTTCTTTATTTGACTTGAAATGGATGCAGATAACTTATCACTGAGCTCTATGTGATGATATAGTTTTCATAATGTTACAAACTCAACTAAAGGAGTAAAAAGTGACTCAATTATTGCTGCTTATGTAAAAGAAGAAATGTTTCAGAAAGTTTTTTTACTCTTTTCCACCCTCTAAGCTTTGAAATGTCACTCACTGTAATTTATTCGGAGTATTTTTCTAATGAAAATGAACTTACAAAGCTTAGATTAATTAATATGAAATTCAAGTTCTTTCACAAAGGAACACATGCCTGTTACTGATATTATGTTTGTCTTAAAATTAAAGATTCCTTTTAAGAAGCTAAATTACATTTGGGGCATCTTGGACGCTGTTCTCTTTGGGAAGATAACACCACACTGTGTGAAAAATTCATGTATAGAGTTTTTAGCTCAGTTCAGTGCAGATCAGCCATATGCTTCCTCATGATCTGCCTCTTTGATATCAAGAATATTAGGAAAAAAAAATCAGCAGGAAAATAAAGGGACACAGAATGGAAACACCTTTTATTCTGCAGCTAGAATAAAAAAGAAGGAGCCATGAGAAACAAACATTAGCTTGGTAAAAATTCATGTACAATCTCATGGTAAATGGAGACATCAACTGAAAATGCTAAAAAGATTTTAAAAAATATGCATAGAGTGAAAACTGTTATGAATATTTAAGATTCAGCATAACAGGAGCAAAGTCTAAAGATAGAAGGTAACGATTAAGAACTGAAGACCAAGAGTTCTTCAGTATAGTTTTTCTACCCAGAGGCTTGAAACAGATTCTTAGCCTTGCAGGCTACACTACCACTGAAGATAAATTATGCAGGTAGATAAAGCCTGTTGATTTGTTATTTAGGATACTAAGCTCAGCTGGACTCTGCATGCATATATGTGTGTGTTTGTGTGGGAGACAGACAAAAAGAGAGGGGGAAAAAACAGTTTCTATTATGTTTAAATGCAAAGTGTAAATATTAATACAATAGAATGTTGAATGGAAGGCTGTAAATTACAGTGCAGAGGAAGCAAACAAAAAATATGTGTAACAAAAGGCAGGGAAAACAGAGGTAGCCATGGTTCTGGAGGCTTTGTTGATTGCTTTGTTTGGAACTGGAGCTGAAATCACATTTTATTTTTTGCAAGCCACTTGTTTACCACCTGGGATGTATTAAAAGTGGTGTGGTTAGTAGGTCAAGAGAGGTTCTCTTGTCCCTTTGCCCTGGTGAGGCTGCATCTGGAGTACAGTGTTGAGTTCTGGCCCCCCCAGTTCAAGAGGGACATAGAACTGCTTGAGAGTGTCCAGCACAGAGTCACAAAGATGATTAAGGGAATGGAACANTAATAGAGAGATACAAAACCCCTCCTGACCAGCAGAGCAGCCCAGGAAGGCTTTCAAACCAACCTCCCACCTTCTTTCCACCCCCTCTCTTATCTCAGAATCCCCCTTACATGTAGAGTGAGCTGGGAAAGGTCATCAAGAGGTGTTAGAAGAATGATTAGTTCGAGTTACACTGATCCAGGCAGAGTTACTATAGCAAGCAGGCAACCACAGGCTGACCTCATCTTTGTTTGTGTTCTTGTTTTTATCTGTCTAAGCAAAACCAATGAGTGAAATAGACATCACTATTATTTTCTTTTCACGGCCAATAATCCAATTTCTCTCATTAAGATATTTCAATTAGCCTCAAACTAGCACACTGTATGACTTGAACTGCTATTATTAAAGTAGAGGAGTATTTCTTAGCTCTGTCACAAACTCATGTGAAAAATAATGAGAGTAGTAAGGCTGCAATTTGAAGAACACCAGAAAGAGAAATTTCAATAATTAAACTCCTACTTGAAGTGTGAAGTGTGTTGCATTGTTCATATAAATATGAACACAGGGATAAACTTGAGTTCACAGCCTACTAAAGGTCTCCATCTGAGTTAGTTGTGGGATTTGTTAGTTTTTCAGCTTTATGTTTTAATCACAAGCGACAGTGAATCGGAGGAGCAAGAGCAATAACATGAAATTTATATATCATTCAAATTGTGTCTGTATGCTGACACAGAAAAGAATCAAATGAAAATTACATGTTCTTCAGAGATGAGAAGAGCTGAAACTACAACTAGAGAAAGAAAAAATAGCTTTATTCCAAAGATTTTACATAATTATACTCATTTCTGAAATATGGTAGCTTGGGAAAATCAAAGAATAGCAGTAACACCACAGTTTGTATTTGAGACCACTTATCTTAACCTGTTTAAATGCTGACACAACTTAAAAGCAAATCAATCAAAACATGTTATAGCCTAACTGTGTGATAGGTACAATAGGAGAAGTTGTTCAATTTAAGAGGATCAGAATAGGACCCTCAATGAAAGATCTTCAAAAGCATCATCATATGCTTTTCTACTTGTACTTATCTATGCACTTCTAGGAGACTTACAGATTGAATGTTCTAGAGTGAGAGCTCTAACTTCCTAAAGATTTCAGCTGCAAATGTATTTGAAAAAAACAAACTGCAAAGTTGAGCTGCAGTATGTTTTGTCTAGATTTCAGCTTCCACTTTAGTGCTGGTTGTTTCCTAAATTCAAAGATAGGAATTTCTATGACACAACTTGTTAAATCTCTATAAGAATGTGTCTATTGCAAGTGTGGGGATAATATAAACACCTCCTGTATTGCTCATCAGCCTTTTGAAGACTCTGTCAGTATTTGAGAAGAGGTTTACATTATCTAAATCCCCATATCTTACTTCCACACTGCTGCAGTTTTACTCTAGATTGGCAAAAACACTGACTGGTTCCCAAAGCAGCTCCTAAAGAACTACAGCGATGCCTTGGGACTCTGATCCAGTGATTTGACACTGAACTTGCCCCTTTACACAAGTTCTTATTTGTTTTATATACCTATAGAATATTTTAAAACTGTCTGTCCTCAATGCACAAACATGACTGCATGAAACCAAACATCAGGCTCTTAAATCTCTCCTGTCTTCATAGACTTCTGGCACCTTCCAGATGTCTATCTGAAATCTCTCTTATTGTTTCCTCTGGGAAGTTCTGTTGTGGTCCTGAAACAGTGCTTCTGGTTCAAAGAGAATATAATCCACAATTGTTTTCTTGTTCAAAGAGAGCAGTGTGGAACTGGAGCAGCAGAGCAGTGTGAAGTTGGAGATCTTGGTTGTCTCTGCTCATACTCACTTGTAATATCAGGACAACTGCAGGATATGGTAAGAATTTAGTTTGTATCACTTTAATCCATTCATTTTCAATTTCCCATAATCTTATTGGAGCAACTGGTGGTACAAGTGATCTATTTTTATGCAGCTCATGTACTCCTATTTTGGTTTATTTTCTTTTTTTTTTTTTTTTTTCTCTCCCTTCTGAGGATTTCTAAGCACAAGCCTCAGCCCTTTGATGGGTATCTTTTTGAAGTAGTTGATAAAAAATGCTTTTGGTGATTGGGAATCTTGCAGAATTTCTTGCTTGGAGGGAGAAACAGTAAAAAGTTATCTGAATCTTTGGAACTTATTTACTTCGAAGTTAAAGATTTCAGTAAAAACTTAGTGAAAGTAGTGAGGACTTCAGGTTTTCTCTACATCAAGAATGGCCTGACCAAATGCCTGAGCTGGGCAGCTACAGACATTTGACTCCAAGGATACTGCGCTGCGTCGTGCAGTCGATACACCGGAGGGAAGGCATGCCACACAGAGACATCTTCACAGCCTTCTGGAAACTTCATGCAGTTCAACGAGGCCAAGTGCAAGATCCTTCACCTGGGGAGGTGCAATCCCAAGCACAAATACAGGATGGAAAATGAGTAAATTGAGAACAGCCCTGCAGGAAGGACTTAAAGGTCTAAGCTGATGAGAAGATCAATATGACCTGACAATCCATCCTTGTATCCCAGAAAGACAATTTCTTACTGCAACAAGGGGAGTGTGGCAATCAGGTCAAGGGAGGTGATTGTTCATCTCTGCTCTTGTGAGACCTCACCTGGAGTGCTGCTTTCTGCTCTGGGGCTCCTAACACAGGAAGGACATGGACCTCTTGGAGGAATCTAGAGAATGGCCATGGAAATCAGCAGCAGAGTGCACTACATAGAAAAGAGAGGGGAAAAGAAACAGGGCAAGGGCATAGATATTTTAAAATTTCCACAGGAAAAAAAATTATTTGATGCTGTCAAATACTTTAAAAATCCTTAAGCTTTAGTGATCATAGCACAACCTCAGACAACAGCCTATGCCAGTGCTGCTTGATAACTAACAACAATGAGCATGAAAGCCTTACAGTTAATTACTGTGTATGGAAAACACTCACTTGAGATACTCACATGTCAATGTACAATGTGCAAGAGGGCAGAACAGATAGAACATTCAAGCAGGAAAATTCATGTTTTATTTCTCTCAGGGAGAAACTGTAGTCCATTTTCTTTTCTGGCTTTTAGCCTACTGTACTACAAGGAGGTTCCAGAACATTTACTGTAAATAATGCAAACTTAGGGGCAAGTACAGAGAGAAGTGCCTGCATGTCTATTGCTTTTTCAAGGGTGTTACTATTTCAACACCCTAAGCTGAGCAAAGCACTTCATAATCAACAAAAAAGGCCTATTGTAAACCTTAAGGTAAAAATGAAAGGTAGAATCATTTACATGACTTCATGAAAGAGCAGATGTGGTCAATGAAAAGTGCTGCTGATTTAAAAAGGAGTTAGACTCAGTATTCAGGTAGTATGCCTAGCACATGGCATACCTAAATACCTATGCATATCTTTATAAAGCAAAACAAGAGATTTTAAGATAAATATTACAAGAGGGATGAAAAAGAGATTTGGTGAGAAAGGAAACCCTGTTTGGTGTCATCAGCAAACTTGCTGAGCAGACTCTGTTCTCATCAATGTCATTAATGAAGATATTGAACAGCGCTGGACCCCGCACTGATACCCAGGAGAGTTCACTGGTTACAGCTCTCCAGCTGGACCTGGTACCATTGATCACCACTTTTTGAACTCTATCTTGTAACCAGTTTCTAATCCACCTCACTGTCTGCTCTTCCATCCCACGCTTCCTGAGCTTGCTCACTAGGATGTCGTGGGAGACAGTGTCAAAGGCTTTGCTAAGGTCAAGGTAGACTACATCCATTGGTCTCCCTGAATCTACCCATTCAGTTATGTCATCATAGAATACTACCAGAATGTCATCTATCCAGTTTCCAAAGTAAGGAAGTGTGCAATTTTTCTTACATATTACAGTTTAAATGACAACTGAAAGTGCAGGTCATTTTTCCTAATGTTTTCCACACAGTTGTGACATCTTCTCCTGAACTAATATCCTTTTAAAATTGTGCTTTGTTTTCAAGAAGAAAAACTTTTTAAATATCTGAAGTTAATGTCAAATCTATTTTCAGTCCTGCAATATGATCTATCCCAGGAGTGCTACATAACACAAGATGTTTGTACATTTTCAAGTCTTCCAAAATTTTTTTCACTCTTTAAAAAATTACATATTTAGTGGTACAGAGTAGACCTTGACTCTCAGTAATTAGGACTTTTATTTGTCATGTGGGAGGCTGAGAGTCAAGACCTTGTTACAATCAGTATTCAGTCATTCATGCAGAGTGAATCAACTCTGTCAGGAGGAACAGCTTATCAGGAATAGCAAATACACTGATAGTGAACTGGACATAGAAGGATGATAAAACAAGAAACTCAATCATTTTCTTCCTCATCCCAAAACTGTAAAAATTAAACCCATCTTGAGACTGTATGAATGCAAATACTTCCACTAAGTTTAATAAATACAGTATGATCTTGTGAAACGTTTCAGTTCCCATTGTATCATGTGAGATCATCCTTTTTAAAGAGAACAAAAGCATAACAGCTCCCAGGAAGTCCCAGCCACTAAAGAAATGCAATAGTATGTCTCTATAAACATAAGCACATCGTTCCTAACTTCAACTGTGATACTTCCATATTTCCCTTCTTTTCAGAAATGCTCTCTGGATAGACTTTGAGGATTCTTAATGGGCTACAAGAAAGCTGGGGAGGGACTTTTTAGGATGCCAGGTGGTGATAGGACTGGGGGGAGTGGAACAAAGCTAGAAATGGGTAGATTCAGACTGGGTGTTAGGAAGAAGTTCTTCAACATGAGGGTGGTGAGAGCCTGGAAGGGGTTGCGAGGGTGGTGGAGGAAGCCTCATCCCTGGAGGTGTTTAAGGCCAGGTAGGATGAGGCTGTGGCCAGCCTGATCTAGTGTGAGGTGTCCCTGCCCATGACAGGGGGGTTGGAACTGGA
>WBNM01029019.1:0-10859 GCA_013399055.1 Ramphastos sulfuratus | reverse complement strand
GTGTACCTGACCTTTGTTCACCTTCATTGGCAGGTTAATTAAAAACAACTGTCTATATGAAAAGATAACACTTCTAATGTAGCATGTGGCTTGAAAGCCAAACTGAATTTACAATGAATAGTGCACGTCATTAATATGTCACTTTAAAAAATATATAATAAAATATTTAATTAATTCATTTTAAAACCGTCTACGAAGGAAAGCAGATCCACGAATCCACGAGTTTCTGGACAGCTACTCCATAAAATAACGCAGCTACTATTTGCTGAGCCTGTGGATGTTACACTTCTATCTTCCTGATAGTAGATGGTGGTATCATGGACAGTAGACTGGTTTTCAGTTCTCCATTTTCACTATGTTCCTTTCATGAATTTGCATGCGAGATGGAGGGAGCAGAATGCTGGAGTCTACAAGGATAGGGAGCATGCCCTGGGAAAGGCTGAGTGAGCAGCTACACAAGCCAGATATGACAGAAAGAATGTCTGTGACCAGAGAAGGCTGCAGTGCCACCAAAACTCTGAAGTTCACAGAAACCAAGTCAGCAAGTATAGGATCTGCCTGCTAGGCCACACTGGGAAGTGGAAAAGCTGCATATTGTTGTTTAGAAAGCCATCTCTTGTTACATTGGGAGATGTTCTCAGTATATATATTTCAAACCTCAGTTTAAATTGATTCTTGAAACATAACCAAAGATTATGATTTTACTAAATCCTCCTTAAAGAATTTTTTTTAAAAAAAGATTGACATTTTCTTTTACAGATGAGAACTGTATCTTAACGTGAGAAAACATGTTCAAGCCATTGCAAAGTAATTTGTTTTTCAAAGGCAATTGAAGTCTTTCACAGAATAAAGCATAGCTCCCAAAGTATGATCTGAGCTCCCGAGTGATCGGTTAACACTGCAAAGGACCAAACAAAACAAGAAAGTACCTGCTACACTGTTTAGGAATATATAAATAGAACTCACATCTGTATTTGCAAACAGGAGTCCCAGCAAAAGGGAAAATAGTTGAAACGTGACAATATTTATTTGATGTTTTTAATTTGAAGTTTTACCTGAGTTTTCATTTTATTTCTCTAGAGAGAACAAAACTTAGGAGTAGGACATATTCAAAGAGAGTAGGTAAAGAGAAGAAGATTATTTCACAGCAGTAAATGAAGCTGGAGGGTTAAATAGGACAGGCTGGAGGGACCAGATCTGAAATAACTACTGCAGTAACTACAATTAACCAATACAAGCAGCCATCTGTCTGAGGAAGGCAAACAGTGTTACGGCACTGAATAATTCTTAATAAATGTAAAATACCACAAGACAGAAAGGCTTTAGGAGCTCCACATCATAAGGATAAATACTAAACAGGCAGAGTTTCAGAGTGGTCAGGTGCTGGAATAAGTTGCCTAGGGAAGTGGAGGTGTTCATGAAAACGTGTACATGACACTTCATGACATGGCTTAATAGATATAGTGGTGTTACTTTGATGATTGGACTCGATGATCTTAGAGATCTTTTCCAACTGACACAATTCAATGATTCTAATATTCTGTTATTGCAAACAGAAAAAGTCAACACTATAGCCAGTACACAAGACGAAATGCAAAACTTTATATCATCTTGCAAGTATCAGCAAAGTGAACAAAGAGAATGAAATCGTCTCTAGTTCAGGTAAATATTTCAAAGGAAAGATGGGTACTGTACTAGCATTCATCATTCAAAATATAATTTTAAATGCAAATACTGTCCATTAGTTTTGAAATGGACGTGATATATGAACAATACCATAAATATGCATATATTAATATTTTGTTATTAATGAAATAAGGAAACTATATGTGTTAGAGACTACAATGTGAAGATAAAGACTTTCTCATTGCTAGCGATGGAAGCTTAACACCAACACATAGGCACACAATGCCATTTCTTCAGCTTTACCTATGCAAAGACCTGAGGAAAAAAAAAAAAAGGCTTCACATTTATCATTTTGTCCAAACATACATAAGGGGAAAAAAAAAAGAAAAAAAAAAAAAGGAAAAAGAAAAAGAAAAAGGAAAAAGCCAGACTGAAGTAAGACAGCTTCAGGATATAATGACCAGAACAAGTGGAATTTATTCTTAACAGATGCAGTGTTTCTTTAGAAAGAAACGCTCAGAGATCCAGGTGCAAGGCACCTCAGGGCTTAATCAGGCATTCTCATGAGAATCAGCTCTTAGGTGGACTATGAATACTTGTAGTTCTGTTTTATGCTGCTGATTTAAGAGCTGAGGAGTTAGGTTTCAGATGGGGGAGGAAGATAAGATAACACAGACTCTGTGTTTCTCCATGACAGAGAACCTGGGCACAAGGGTATCACTGTCATACACATCTAGTCAGCACAAGTCCAGGAATAAAGCAGCTGTTCCACAGGTGGCACAAACTGTCATCCCTGAACAGTGAAGAAGGAGCAGGACACTCTTTTATTCAGTTTACATCTGTATCTGAGAAAAGCAGACCTCTTTTTTCAGGAAATAAATCTGATTATCATATGGCATTAGGAAAAGACTGCTCCCATGATTAAACCTTTCCATGATGTGCCTTGCAACTAATTTCATGCCATCCACTGAGTCAGTTTAAAGTTGTTATAGACAGCAAATTGGTCTAGATGATTCACTGGTTTGTTCCGTTATGTAATTAATTTTTAAAGATTCTGTAACAATACATGAAATAGTTTTGTTGAGTCAGAGGTTCAAACAGACCAAACAAGGAGGACTATCAGTGGGGGAGGGACACTGAGGTATTCTGAGGTCTCCTTCACAGTTCAGAAGCTGCTTTGTCAAGGAGTCTTATGGTTGAGATCAGTTCTTAAGTGACAAAAAGACATCAGGACAATCAGAAATATTTTTAAAATATCCCATTATTTGTCTGACTGTGCAGAAAAATATTTAAATACCATAAAACTAGGAAAAAAACCCATGATTTCATTTTGTGCATCTCCATTGTCTGACTACTAAAATATTTTCATACTCAGAATTTTGTCCAATTGCACACATAAAAAACAAACAAAAAACAACCCACAAATAAACCCCAAACCATCACAACAGCATTTTTCAGGTTATAACAATAAAATGACCCCAAAACTAGGAAGGATAGCAATTAATCAGTTATGCACAATTGTTCTCTCATTTGCAGATACATATTGCACTCCTAACACACTTACGTATACTGCAGAATAAAGCCTTACTTGCAGTTGCCTGGTGTGATTGGTTTGTTTCATCTCATGTGTAATCACCTCAGTACAGGGCATTCATTTGAACAGATGTATGTAAACTTCTCGTTTTCAATAATTTTGCCACTTTTGCTGTCAGTGGACCCAGAAAGACAGATTCACAAAGCATAAATTTATTGGAATATTGTTAATGATTAGACTTCTTAACTAAAATATACAATCTTGAATGTCTTCTAAAAATGTAGATTTTTCTCAGAGTGGGAAAGATAACACCTTTTTAGTAGAAGACAGCATTCAAACTGTCATTTCAAGTAAAAACAAGAACATAATCTATAGCACAGCAGAGTTTTTTAATATAATATATAAACATCTGTTGGCATGAACACAAACACCAATAGTAATAGTTCTAATAATTTCAATAAGAGTGTTTACTTTTCCTACAACATACGCTGGCTACAATGTAAACTGGAGTTTAAGGAGTTAAAAAAGCTATGCAAAAGTACTTGATCCAGAGACTGCTGAAGGAAAGGACATACCATCTGAGCAGTCTTGACCTTCTACAGAGAAACTCCACCCATTGACTGTAACTGGTGTCCCAAGAGTCAACTGCTTGAGGGCATCTAGACTTCTATTCATGTTGTTAAAGTGTCTAGGAAGATAGTGGCTGCTGTATGAGGTGTTCAGGTCAATGATGGCAAGAGAGATAACATAAAAATCACAAAATCATGAAATCACATAATACAGAATGGCTGAGTTTGGAAAGGACCCCTAGAGATCATGTAGTCCAACTCCTCTGCTCAAAGAAGGGCACCTCCTAAAGCACATTGCCCATGACAATGTCCAGATGGCTTTTGAACATCTTCAATGATGGGAACTCCAAAACCTCCCTTGGCAGCCTATGCCAGTGTTCAGTTCCCTTCCCAGTGAAAAGTGTTTCCTGATGTTTAGAGAGAGCCTCCTTTCTTTCAGTTTATGTTCATTGTCTTATCCTATTACTAAGTATGGCGGAAAGAGCCTAGTTCTATCCTCTTTGCTTTCTCTCTTCAGGTATTTATACACACTGGTAAGATCACTGATTAGCCTTCTCTTCTCCACCTGAGAATCAGAAGAGAGTGTAGGAGGACGGTCTGTTTCTGAATAGTTTTTTGTTAACATTAGCCAATTGTATGCCTAACTTCAGCGCAGGCTTGCCAAAATGCAGCCAGTTAGAACACTATGTTAGGGTCATGTGATCAGTTTAGAAGCATATATAAGGCAGTGTTTGCCACCAAATAAATGTCTTCACTTGGAACTTACTGCAGAGTCTGTGTCCAAATGCCTCATTGCTGTAAGAGAAAGTTCTCTCAGCCTTTCCTCAGACTGTAGTCCTTTCATCATCCTTCTGGCCCTTTGCTAAACTCTCTCTGAAACCAGTACTGCATGTGTGACCTTGCCAGTGTTGAGGAGAAAGAAAGGATCATGTTCCTTGGCCATATGACAATTAATAGTCTAATGCAGCACAGGATCCCATTAGCCTTATTTATGGTAAGGCCATATGGTGGTTCATACTCAGTTTGGGGTCCACCAAGACATCTAGGTTCTTTTCTGCCAGGCTGCTTCCTACCTGGGCAGTTCCCAGCATACAGTGATGAATGGGGTTGTTCCACCCCAGGTGCAGGGACTTGCACTTTTCCTGGGACATTGTGAAGTTTCACTTGGTCCATTTCCCTAGCCCTCTGGGTAGCAGTGTGATCATCTGGCATATCAACTGCTCCTCATGTCAGCAGCAAACTTCCAAAGAGTACACTCTGCCCATCCTCCAGATCATTAATTAAGATGTCAAACAGAGCTGGAGCTAGTATTGACCCCTGGGATATGCTGCTCGTTACTAGTATTCAACTAGAATTTGTTTTGCTAATCACCACTCTGTGGCCACTTATCCAGTTTCCAGTTCATCTCACTGCCTGATCATCCAGCACATAGACCAACAGTTTGTCTACAAGAATTTTGCAGGAGACAGTGTCAAAATCCTTACAGGAATTATTCAGGCAATATCCATTGCTCTCCACTCATCTCTCAGGTCAGACATTTCATGAGAGAAGTTTATCAAGTTGGTAAAGCATGACTTCCCTGTGTGAAGTCATGCTCACAATGATTTTCCTATCCTTAATGTGATTGGAGATGGTTTCTAGGACTAGCTGCTCCACCACCTTCCCAGGGATCAGGGAGCTGCCTTCTGGAGCAAAAAGAAAAAGAAAAAGAAAAAAAAAAAAAAAGATCCACAAGGTCAGATTGTATTGAGTGATTCCTCCTCTTTGCTGTACTGCAGTTCAGTACAAAAGCAGTACTGAACAGAAGCAGTACAGAAGCATTCATTGAATGGACAGCACAATAGCATTCATTACACGCACTACACCATAGCTAAACCTTTCGAAACGTTACCTTACACACAACTTTCCTGTGTCTTCTCGCTCCGTATTTTCAGTTCAACAATGTCATATTTAAAAGTAGAGATGAAAATAAAGCCGCTGTCTGCAGTGCTTCAGGTCTGATCTAACTGAACTAGAACTTCAGAGTTAAGCACTATGTCACACATTCTGATATTTGGCCAGCATTTTCTTTTCCCTTCAGTGTGGGAAACTTCATTGTTCTGCTCAGGTAGTGTCATGTGCCAGAAGTGACTATGAGGGAATCAGATAATTAACTAAACTCCTGCTGAGAAAGTAAATATTTTCCCATTTCTTTTTCCTTTCAATAATTTTTTTTCCCTTCTCAGAGCCATTATTAACATTTCTTTAACTGTAATAAATTGTGGAGAGTGGACAACTTCAAGTCTAACACATCGAAATGAACAGAAAAGGGGGAAAGATTGGCCTGCAAAAAAGTTTTTTTTAAATAACTCACGTTCTGTAACAGTATATTAAAACTATGTAGGCACTATCACAATGAAAACCTTGTCTTTTATTAAGAACAAATCTTGATCTAGGCATCCATTGCTAATTTCCTGATTAAACAGCAGATTTTCAAATTTTGAAGGAATAAGGGCCATTCAACTGCACTGTTTCTGGCAACTGCCAATAATATGGCATCTTTTTGATATTGACCTTGCAGCTTTTATTACTGTTTTATTACCGTTTTCTGGAGATCCAGTTCCCTACCCCAGATCCTTGTATAAAAGTAACAGATATGGCTGCGTATCATAAAATCATAGAATCACAGATTGCTAGGGGTTGGAAGGAATCTCCAGAGATCAAGTCCAACTCCTTTTCCTCCCTGTGAAGCAAGACCACCTAAGGCAGGTCAAACAGGAACACAGTCAAGTGTGTTTTGAAGATCTGTAGAGAAGGAAACTCTACAACCTTTCCAGGCTCCATTACCATCACAGGTAAAGGTTTTTTCTCATGTTGAGATGGTATTTCCTGTAATTGAGTTTATGGCCACTGCCCCTGGTTTTATCACTGAGTGTCACTGAAAAGAGATTGTCTCCATCTTCCTGACAACCATGCTTCAGGTATTTGTAGACATTGGAAGGGTTCCCTTTCAGCCTTTTCTTCTCTGGACACATTCTTCATAATGCACCCAAGTATACTATTGGCCTTCTTGGCAACCAGGACACATTGCTATGTTTTGGATATTTTATTATCACCAACACTCCAAGGTCCTTCTCTGTGAAGCTATTCTCCAGCAAGTCAATCCTCAGCCTGTACTGGTTTTATTCCTCCCCAGATGCAGAACTTCACGCTTACCCTTGTTGAACTTCATTAGTTTCATCTTTACCCAGATATCCAGTCTGTCCAGGTCTTGCTGGATGGAAGCACAGCCTGTCAAACACTCAAAACAGGTATTTGTTCTATATCATGAACAAAGTTCCTGAGGGTACTCTCCATCTCTTCATCATTCACTGATGAATGTATTGAACAAGTTGGACCCAGTACTGATCCCAGGGCAATAGTGCTAGTTGCACACCTCCCACTAGACTCTGCATGACCCTCTGGGCTCTGTTGTTTAGCCAGTTCACAATCCATCATCTTCTAAGGCACACTTCCTGAATTTTCCCAAGAGAATGTTATGGGAGACAGTGTCAAAAGTCTTATTAAAGTCAAGGAAGACAGCATCCACTGCTCTTCCTGCATCCACCCACTCAGTCACACCATCATAGAAGGCTATCAGATTAGTCAGACATGACTTCCCCTTGGTAAATCTGTGCCGGCTGCTCCTGATGATCTTATTTTCCTCTGTGTGCCTTGAGATGACCTCCAGAATGATCTGCTCTGTGACCTTTCCAGGGATGTAGATAAGGCTGACTGGTCTGTAGTTAACTGGGTCTGCCTTCTTGCCCTTTTTGAGGGCTGGAGTGGCACTGGCTTTCCTCCAGTCCTCAGGCACCTCATCTATTTCCCATAATCTTTCAAAGATGATGGAATGTGGCACAGCAATAACATCAGCCAACACTTTCAGCACTCTCCTGTGCATTCCATTCAGGTCCATGGATTTATGCATGTTCAGCCTACTCAAATGGTCTCTAACCCAATGCTCACTGACCAGTGGAAAAGTTCTCCTTCTTCCAAGCTTGCTTTCTTAATTCTAGAGCATGGGATTCCTGGAGTCTGGTCCTAGCAGTAAATAATTAAACAATAAAGGCATTCAATAACACTTTTCTGCATCCTCTGTCACCAGGGCTCCCATCTCATTCAGAAGTGGACTCACATTTTCCCTGTTCTTCCTGTTGCCACTGGTGCATTTGAAGAAGCCCTTCTTGTACTCTTTTGCTTCTCTCACCAGATTTAGTTCTAACAGGGCCTTCCTAGTTGCATCTCTGCATAGCCTGATGTCGTGGGTTTAAAGAGCCGACAGAGTGAAGCTCTCAAACGAATTGGAGAAAAAAAACCAGAATTGTATTTGGAGAGAGTGTTACAAATAGAAGTTACAAAGCAGAGACAGAAATCCATAAGCAAATCCCCTGAATTTTCCCCCAGCCCAAAACTAAATCTATCATCCCCAGTGCTCCAGTTCTCCCCCCCCATCCCCCCGCCATCCAAGAGGCCTAAGCACAGCCTCTGGAGGCCCCAAACAGGCCTATCCTTACATGTTTGACCTGATAACGCAGCTCCTGTCCGACGCAAGGCTGGAGGGGGAGGAAAGGAGAACAAGCTAGCCTTGCCATGAGCTTATGAAGAGATAGCAGAATTGTGGGATTGAATAACAAAATCTTCAAGTCCCTAGAGGACTTTTCAACCCTATAGTTCCCAACCTGGGACACCTGACTACGTTCTTATAATTCTCCCAAGTAATCTGTCCCCATTTCCACAAACCATGAACTTATTTCTCCCACATTTCTCAGCAATTCTTTGTTCATCCATGCAGGTCTCCTGCCTGCTCTACTTGATTTTTTTGTTCAAAAGAATGAGCCTATCTTGAGCTTGGAAGAAGTGATGTTTGAATATTAACCAGCTCTCCTGAGCCTCCCTTCTTCTGGAGTTTTGGACCACAGTATTCCTCCAAGTAGGTCTTTGAAGAGGATGAAGTTAGCCCTCCTGAAATCTAGAGCTGCAGTCTTACTTATTGCCCTATTTTTTCCTTAAATATCCTTATGACATGTTTTTTTTTCCTACATGTTGTTTGCTTGCTTCATGCGTAGCCACCATATTTTTTGTCATGAACTTGGATGCTGACATTTTTCTGTTTGACCATATCTAGTTACCCATTTGGACTTTCTTCCAGGCCTGAACTTCTTCCCACAGCAGGTGAGGATTTTGCAGAAGTTTGAAAGGAGATCTTCTGACCGGTACCAAAGCCCATATTGAGAAATAAATGTGAGACACTCAAGTAGCACACAGTAACACTGATGCCAGAGCCTCATCTGAAGGGTGGAAGAAGCACCTGGTCCTCATTAACATCATCATTCTGGCTTAATGCATTGCAGGTGTGAAAGTGCATAGCTGAGATCTGATGAAACACCTGTCTTTCATAGTAACATTAGATCTGTATAGTGGGACAATACCCCCTGAGGTATATTTTATCCTGCCTTGAAAACCATATCAAGTGTTGTCCTGTAATTATGAAATCAGAGTCATCATTTGCTGGGAAGAATTCTTTAACAAATTATATTTAATTACACTGAAATTACCTTTAATTCACAGTAAAAACACAGCTAAACTATTTTCTAGAATACCTTCCTTATTATCTTTATGCAAATATGATTACACACTATCGAACTGGCACAGCTACTCATAATAAACAGCTGCAGCTAGTTCTCTGGTTAATAAATATGAACTGGACATGTGCCATACATTGTGTTTTTGGAATGTTGCATCACAAATTATCCAGTTCCCTCAGTGACCACAGTAATTCGTTCCCTCCCACTCAAGCCAAGAGTTTTTTATTTCAAGATATTGGTTCAGTCTAATACACAGCAGAAATAGCAGAGGAGATAGACCTAATCTCTGAATTTCTTCAAACATATTTAGCATTTGGAGCAAGGGCTTCAGTATATATCACAATTTACTAGCTCAGGAAGAGAGAACACAACTTTCAGACCTTGTTTAATTAACCTGTTGCTGAGTAACTTACAGATTTGTAAACATATACAACTCTGCCTTTTTTTTTTTTTACTATTGTGATAGGTTAGAGTGGATCTCTCCTCCAGTAGAGTAAATTCACTACACCTCAGAATTTTGGAAAGTTGGGGGGGAAAAAAGAAATTGTGGGGTTTTTTACAGTTTAAATATAACAGTATAAAGAGAATAAACTACTGCAGAATAAAATAACCTTAAAGAAGATGTTTACGGGGTCAAGAGGTGGCAAAGCAGCAAAGCAGCAGAAACATTTCATTTAATGCATCCAATACAAGATATTATTCCCTTCTGTGTAGCAAGAATGTCCGATTGTTGAACTCAAACAGATTACTAAGCTACTATAACTGCAACCTACCTACTCCTCATATGTTTTCAGCAGTTTATTACCAATTCAAATACGTTGTTGAAACATAGCTTCATTGTGCAATGCTCACCCAGCTCTAAAGAAAATGCTATTTTCAGTATCTCAGTATCCTTATATGGCAAACTTTAAATAAGCCAAAAGTGGATTTTTTTTCCCTCCTCCAAGTTTTCAGCTTTCTTACTGAATAAGAATAATTCTTTTATTATACAGTGACAGAGCTGCCAACATTGCCAGTGTGCTGAACTGCAGTCTTGTAATACCTTTTGTTATCAGTTTGTATGAGCACTGTTTCTTTGAGGATGTGATCGAAGAGGAGCAATGGAAAAGGACTGAGTTGCATACACAAAACAATTTTCAGCAAAAGGCCTCTGTTAAGCAGTTAGAATTTGTTAGATGTAGTTCAGACTCAGTGATCCCTTTTCTGCTAAAGTACTGAGACGTTCCACTGGGGAACTTCTTGTCAAGGTTATTATTACAGACAGTATGGCATAAGAAGGAAGATTCAGTGGGACTGGAGTTCTTTAAAGGGTTCATTACATTAGTATTGTTCTGGGCACAGTTATCATATATCAATTATCTCTCTTTTCATAGAAAACTTCACTCTAGATGCTTACATCCCAATACCCACTAATAGACAAGCTATTAACACCTTTGATCACTGACACGTAGTTTAATACCAGGCCAGCTGTTGCACAACCACAGCTGCTTCCTTCTTACAAAATATTGTTATTCAATCCCACAA
>WBNM01029018.1:4446-20907 GCA_013399055.1 Ramphastos sulfuratus | reverse complement strand
ACTGGAACAGGTTGCCCAGAGATGTGGCAGAGGTCCCATCCCTGGAGGCATTCAAGGTCAGGCTTTATGGGGCCCTGACCAACCTGATCTAGCTGGGGGTGTCTCTGCTCTCTGCAGGCAGGTTGAGCAAGATGACCTTTGAGGGTCTCTTCCAACCTGATGGATTCTATGATTCTTTCCTTCCCCACACCTTCCTTCCTCCAAGGGCCCTTCTTGCACATCCCATCCCCCAGCAGCTAGGAGCCAGTGCCCAAAGCACTCCCCTGGGGCTGGTGAAGAGCTCTGGGCACTGCTGCACGCACAGGATGCTGCTGCATCCCTTGAGTGGCTGCTCCATTGGTGGCTCCATGCCATGATGCTCAGGAGCTTGTGTAGTGGTGGCAAGTACTGGTGGCTGCTGGGTGCCGTTCCTGGTTGCGTGGGGTTCGTTGGCTGGACAGACTGCCAGCACATCTGTCCCTGCCTCAGGGCCAGCACAGGGATCCCAGCAGGATTTCTGAAGTGTAAATTACAGCTGCAATGTGATGCACCTGCTTTTGCTTCCTTCCACCCCCTTCCTTCCTGTTGTAATTCCCTATCTTGAGTCTCTGTAAAGTCACGGAATGGTAGGGGTGGGAAGGGACCTCTGAGATCATTGAGTTCAACTCCCCCTGCTCGAGCAGGTTGCACAGGAATGTGTGCAGGTGGGGTTTGAAACTCTCCAGAGTCGGACACTCCACAACCTCTCTGGGCAGCCTGCTCCAGTGCTCTGCCAGCCTCAAAGTGAAGAATCTCTGCCTTTACTTGGAACCTCCTGGGTTCCAGTTTGTGCCCACTGCCCCTTGTCCTGTCACTGTACACCACTGAGGAGAGTCTGGCTCCATCCTCCTGACACCCTTTAGCTATTGATCAGCATTGATCAGACCCCCCTCAGCCTGCCCTTCCCCAGGCTAACCAGCCCCAGCTGGCTCAGCCTCTCCTCCTAAGAGAGATGCTGCAGGCCCTTCAGCATCTTTGTGGCTCTCCCTTGGACTATCTCCAGTAGTTCCCTGTCCTTTTTGAACTGGGGAGCCCAAAACTGGATGCAATATTCCAGATGCTGCCTCAGCAGGGCAGAGTAGAGGGGGAGCAGGAGCAGGGCTTGCTAGCCACAGTTGTTGGGCTTGAAGCTGTTTTAGAGTTGCTTGTGTCCCATGGTTACTGGAGATGCTTCCTGCCTGGGGCAGCAGACATCTGCTGCAGCTTGGGTTTGGACTTTTGTCTGTTCAGCAGCCTGCAGTTGGCAGGTGGGAGCTGGTGGTAATCACCAGGGGCTGAGTAATATCCTCCTCCTCCTGAGAACTCTGCTGGCTGCTCTGCAGCTTCGGTACATTTGCTCATTTAGTTCTGGTCCATGTGGAGATCATTGCAGGAAAACCTGAATGGAAAACCAAATGTTGTGTGCTCCCCAAAGTCAGCACAGAGCACAGCCTGCAGTACCTCTTCCTCTGGCCTGGTCTGCATAAATCATCTGCCAAGGCAAGTGCAGAGAGTGTGGAAGAATGTCTGTCTAACCCTCTGAGGTTGGATGCCCCCAGCTGTGCTCCAGTGGCTGCTGTCAGGGAGCACCTGATGCATTCTCACCTGCCCTTTCCCTTCCTGGGCTTGTAGCATCATTTGCATCCAAATGAAATACAACTCCTCCTACTACAGAGAGGGTCAAGGGCCACAGAGAGCCATGAAGGTGATCAGAGCAGCTTGGGAGGGCAGGCTGAGGGAGTTAGAGCTGCTCAGCCTGGAGAAGAGAAGGCTCCAGGGAGACCTTAAAGCAGCCTGGTGGTACCTGAAAGGGGCTCCAGCAAAACTGGGGAGGGACTATTTGTCAGGAAGTGTGGTGGTAGGACAGAGGACAATGCTTTCAAACTAGAGCAGGGTAGATTTAGATTGGGTATTAGGAAGAAGTTCTTTCCTATGAAGGTGGTGAGAGAGACACTGGAATGGATTGCTCAGGGAAGTTGTGGATGCTCCACCCCTGGAGGTGTTCAAGGCCAGCTTAGATGACACTTTGAACAGTCTGGTCTAGCTGGAGGTGTCCCTGCCCATGGCAGGGGGTTGGAACTAGATGATCTTTGAGGTCCCTTCCAACCTTACCATTCTATGATTCTATGAAATGTGGGCCAGTGGCAGACAGCAGATGTGGAGTGGTCACAGTGGTGTCCTGGTGCTTTTTGGGAGGCATTCATCCTGGCTGGGTGAGCTATGCCAGGGAGCTGCTGCAGCTGGGAGCAGGGAGCAAAGGCTTTGCATGTACCACATTCCCCTCCTGGGTTCTTGGGATGTTCCTGTCCAGCTGTGGGCTTTGGTGCCAGTCAGAAAGCTTTGTCCTGGTGGAGTGGGGTGTGCCTGTCCAGAGCAATTTGGGTCTTGCAGTGCTTGGAGGGGAATGGAAGTCCTGAATCTGCCCTATCCAGGCATCTCCTTGCTGGTTTTGATTCTCCCCCTCCTGTCCCCTTTTGCTTTGTGAACATGAGAAACACTGGGGGATGCTCTCCAGAAGATGAAGCTGAGTGCTTTCTCCTGGGCTGCTGACCCCTGTAGTTCCAGTGAATGGTTATCAGGTGGGTCAGGTTTTGATCTTGGAGGTTCAGTTGATGCCTTTCCCTCTACTTTGCTTCTCTAAATGTTTGTAATGGCAGCACTGAGAGGCTGAAGGCAGCAGCAGAGGGACAGCACTGTGGGCATAGGTAGTTCTGGTGCAGCCTGGGGACCCCAGCTGCAAGTGTCCCCCATGCACAAATAATTCCACTCAACTTGGTCCTTGGGTGACTGTGGCCTTGGGCAGCAGATTAAATGTCTTGCTGATGCTTCAGGTGTCTGCTGGGCCAGACACTTAATGCTCTTAGCAGATGCTAAAGAGGTCTTGCTTAGTTAGTGGTCTTAATTTATTAAATCAAGCAGCAAAGCTCTCAGAAGAGCTGTGCTGGGAAAAGGGAGCAGAGCAAGCTGTGAGTTTCCAATTTCTGCTGGATCAGGGCCCTGGAGATCTGTGTGATCTGGTGCACTGGAGGCAGTGCTCTTGCAGTGACTCACAAACAGATGTGCCCAATTTACATTGCAGCTTAATACCTCTGTTTAAGGAAAAGCAGGAGGGAAGAAAGAAGAAGTTTGGGTGGGTTTGGTTGTTTTTTTTTTCAAGACAAATGTGTTAAAGCAGATGTTTCCAGGAAAACAAATACTTGTGTGACTTACAGACAACTTCCTACTGCCAGAACTCATCAGGCAGTGCAGGACAGTGAAAAATGGTTCTGTGCACCAACAAAAAGATGAAATCCAAAAATAAGGACACAGCAAGGAGGGGTCTGTGCACGTGGCAAGAAAAGAACTCCTGCACTTGGGCTGGAGAGCAAGAGGTTAGAGAGTGATTTTAGCTGGAGCAGGAGGTTGGGGAGTGATTTTGGTTGGAGCAAGAGGTTGGAGAGAGCTTTTGGTTGGAGCAAGAGGTTGGAGAGTGACTTTGGCTGCAGCAAGAGGTTGGAGAGTGACTTTGGTTGGAGCAAGAGGTTGGAGAGAGCTTTTGGGTGGAGCAAGAGGTTGGAGAGAGCTTTTGGTTGGAGCAAGAGGGTGGAGAGGGCTTTTGGTTGGAGCAAGAGGTTGGAGAGAGCTTTTGGTTGGAGCAAGAGGTTGGAGAGAGCTTTTGGGTTGGAGCAAGAGGTTGGAGAGAGCTTTTGGGTTGGAGCAAGAGGTTGGAGAGAGCTTTTGGGTTGGAGCAAGAGGTTGGAGAGAGCTTTTGGGTTGGAGCAAGAGGTTGGAGAGAGCTTTTGGGTTGGAGCAAGAGGTTGGAGAGAGCTTTTGGGTTGGAGCAAGAGGTTGGAGAGAGCTTTTGGGTTGGAGCAAGAGGTTGGAGAGAGCTTTTGGGTTGGAGCAAGAGGTTGGAGAGAGCTTTTGGGTTGGAGCAAGAGGTTGGAGAGAGCTTTTGGGTTGGAGCAAGAGGTTGGAGAGAGCTTTTGGGTTGGAGCAAGAAGTTCTGGAGTGATCCTGGCAGGAGCAAGAGGTTGGAGAGAGCTTTTGGCTGCTGACAGCCTGACCAGTTGCATACATTGAAGAGCAGAAGCCTGTCTGTTAAAAATACTTTAATTAGCTCCTGTTATGTGGGATATGAGGTAACCTGGACTGCTGTCTGGGATTGCCTGGAGATTCCTAAATCACTTAATCTCATTGAAAACTGCTCTAGGGGCCTGGGCAGCTGCAGAATTGATCTAATCCTAAAGCAGAGAGTTGCAACCTCTATAGCAAGCCCTGCTCCAGGGCTCTCACACAGAATCATGATGGGTGTTGGAAGGGACCTCTGAAGATCATCTAATCCACCTCCCCTGCTAAAGCAGGGTCACCTAGGGCAGGTTGCACAGGATTGCATCCTGGTGGGTTTTGGAAGTCTCCAGAGAAGAAGACTCAGCCACCTCTCTGGGCAGCCTGCTCCAGGCCTGCAGCACCCTCACACCAAACAAGTTTTTCTTTTAAGTTCAAGTGATCTTTAAGGTCCCTTCCAACCCAACCCATTCTATGGTTCTGTGATTCTGTGGTCTTGGGATGACTTCCCATGGCTCTGCTGGCAGAGTTGCTGGGGATGCCTCTTGTATCTGGAGGGTTTGGGAGGATCTCAGGTTCACAGGATGTCAGGGGTTGGAAGGGACCCAAAGAGCTCATCCAGTCCAACCCCCCTGCCAGAGCAGGACCAGACAATCTAGCTCAGGTCACACAGGAACACATCCAGACAGGGCTGGAAAGTCTCCACAGAAGGAGACTCCACAACCTCTCTGGGCAGCCTGTGCCAGTGCTCTGGGACCCTTACAGTCAAGAAGTTCTCCCTTGTGTTGAGCTGGAACCTCCTATGCTGCAGCTTCCATCCATAGCTCCTTGTCCTATCCCAGGCAGCAAGTGAGCAGAGCCTGACCCCCCCCTCCTGACCCCCAGCCCTCAGAGAGTTCTAAACATTTATTAGATCCCCTCTCAGTCTTCTCTTCCCCAGACTAAGCAGCCCCAGGTCCCTCAGCCTCTCCTCACCAGGCAGTGCTCAGTCCCCTCATAGCCCTCCACTGGACCCTCTCCAGCAGATCCCTGTCCCTCTGAAACTGGGGAGCCCAAAACTGAAGGCAGTACTTGAGATGGGCAGAAAAAGGCAGCCTCAGCCTAGTTGTCTTTTGCAGCCTGTCCCAGCCAGGGAGGGGTGCCACAGCACCCCATCAGCCAGTGCTGCACAAACAAGCAAAAAGGATGATTTGAGGAGGTTCTGATGCAGGGATGTGGAGAGCCTCATCAGGGCTGTTACACTGATCCTTAGGAAAAATGACCACTGATGGCAGAGACCTCTTGAGGTGTCCTTACAAAGAGGGGCAGAGCAGATGCACTGAAGGGTGCCCATGGCCCAAACTGCTTCTTGCCCTCTGCTCCCTGTGTCTGGTTTCCATGACTTGCCATAAAGAGTGTTTTCAGAGCAAACCCTTGAAGTTGGACTCACTGGGATATGTCCAGAGGAACTGAAAGCATCCCAGGAGGATGAGGCCACCACTGCAGAGTGACTCAGGGCACTCAGGGGTGTTTTTTTTCAGCCCACCCATCAGTGCTCTTGAAGCCTTGTTGCTCAGATCACTTTTGGGCATTGGGAAATGGATACTTGCTCTCAGCTCTGAGAGACTAGGGGGCTTCAGTGCTTCATTAATCTGCAAAGCAGAGGGAGTGATTAGTGCCTGTGGTGTTCTTTGGCACTTTTGGGTGGAAGGCAGCATGCAGTCACCTCTCCAGAGCAGAGCTGCAGGTTGGGTCTGTGACAGTTGTGGCTGGGTGCTGCCACATGGCCTGCATGGCCGTGCCAGGATGGCTCCTTGTCATCTCACAGTGCTTTGGAGTCCTTTGGTCTTTTCCAGTGCTGTCCTGGGGAGAGCCATGGGCAGGTGTAGGCCAACACATCTGTGCTACAGAGCTCCTTGGCCACTGCAGATTGTCCTGGGCACATGGAGCCAAGTGTGTGTGTGGGAAATCTCCCCTTGAGCCTTAAAAGGGGCATCACTACCTGCTTTCTGGGTCTTTCTGCACAGGCTTCTGTAATTTGTTCCTGAAATAACTTTGGTTTTTAGCAATTTTTTCAAACAAAGAAAAGGGAAGGGCTGCTCTTGAGCCCAGGCTGGAGAATTGGATTCAGGTGAGCCTCAGGAGGTTCAATAAGGCAAAGTGCAAAGTCCCTGCACCTGGGTCAGGGCAATCCTCATTATCAGTACAGGCTGGGGAATGATGGGATTGAGAGGAGCCCTTCAGAACAGTCTTTTAGAATATGACTTGAGGGTGCTGGTGGGGAAGAAGCTGGACAGGAGCCAGCAATGGGCACTGGCAGCCCAGAAGGCCAAGGGCAGCCTGGGCTGCATCCAAAGCAGTGTGGGCAGAGATGGAGAGAGGAGATCCTGCCCCTCTGCTCTGCTCTGGGGACACCTCACCTGCACTGCTGGGTCCAGCTGTGGGGCCCTCAGCATAAAAGGGACATGGATCTGCTGCAGTGGGTCCAGAGGAGCCCGGAAAGATGATCAGAGGGCTGGAGAACCTCTGCTACAATGACAGACTGAGAGAATTGAGGCTGTTCAGTCTGGAGAAGAGAAGGCTCTGGGGAGACCTTAGAGCTGCATTTCAATATCTGAAGGAGCCCTGCAGGCAGGCTGGGGAGGGACTGTTCAGAAGGGCCTGTAGGGATAGGCTAAAGGCAATGGTTTGAAACTGGAGCAGGACAGAGTTAGGTTGGACACCAGGAGGAAGTTCTGCACAATGAGGGGGGTGAGACACTGGCACAGGTTGTCCAGGGAGGTGGTTGAGGCTCCATCCCTGGAGACATTCATGGTCAGGCTTGATAGGGCAGCCTGCTCTAGTTGGAGATGTCCCTGCTGCATGCAGGGGGGTTGGACAAGATGACCTTTGAGGGTCCTTTCCAAGCTGCTGCGCTCTGTGATTCTGTGGGTTCACCACTAGCTGCTCAGTGCTGGGTTTAGATTAAATCATCCTGCAAAAACTAAGCAAAATGGGTGAGAAAAAAAACCAAACTACAACAACAACAACACAAAACCAAAGAAACAAAGCTGCATTTTGTAGCTTAAGGAGAGCCAGGCAGGATTTCTTCCCTCCCTGGTCTCTACAAAGCTTTTCTCACTGCCACTATCGTTTCTGTGGGCGTCGAGCATAAAGGAGAGGAGAGCAGATTGCAGGTACACTGAGTTCCAGCACCAGCCACTGTCATGATGTAAAGAAGCTGCTTTTAAGCAAGCCTTGAAGATCACCTCCTCATTGATCAGCTGTCAGGTGTAAAGCTGTGGCTCCTCTCCCACCCCCTCCCCATGCAGGGGTTTCACAGCCTTAAATCAGCACTTTTCGGAGCGCAAAGGTTGCATTGCCTAAGAGCCAGGCAGGATATTTGGAAGGGGAAAGAAATGTAAATAGAGTGAAATTCTTAAGCAAGATTATTGATATGACAGGACTAAAGAGCCTGGGATTCTGTGAAAAGTGCCTCTTTTCATCCCTCTAATAAGTCCATTACTTGCACTCAGGAATATTTTAAGGTCCTTTTCATGCTGAATCTGGAGTTGAGCATGCTTTGCATTTCAAGCTTTGTCTATGAATCAGTAGAAGCCAAAGTTATTTCTGCTTTAAAATAACAGGAGCAGGGAACAGCTAATCTCCTTTCAGAGCCCTTACATTATTTTACTGGACAGAGTTTGTGTTGGCTACAAAACAGGGCATTCACCAAAAAAAAAAAAAAAAACCTATGAGAAGGAATTTGGTCTAAGAATGAAGCCTAGATTGCAGTATGCATAAAGACTCCTTCTCCTCAGGCCATTAAGAAATTCCAAATCAGAGCTATTTTGAACAGTGACATTAAATTAGCCTTGCTAATTCCAGTAATTCAAGCCCAGAGAGGAGTTTACAAATGTACTAGATGAGGCCTTCTCATAATTACAATCTCAATGTGCTTTTCAGCTAAGGTGAGTTGGCACCAAAAAGAAAATAAAAAAGAAGAAGGAAAAAAAAAAGCAGATAAATAAATAAAAGGAGGGAAAATGCTCTTTCTGTTCTGGCTTTTTGAGATGGCTATCTGTAAAGAGTAGCTAACTGGCTTTATTGCACCAATAAGCTCTCTCCCCTGGCCCCCATTGCTAAGTTCATTTGGCCTCTGAAATGGAGGAAAGAGCCTGAATTTTCCTCCTGCTTTGTTCTTTGTGTTGTCTCCTTTCAAAGGAGCACTGATGCTGCTGGTGCTGGGCATTCATTTTCTTTCTGTTGTTTGTTTACAGGTAGGAATAAAAAGAGCCTGACTGTGCTACCCTCCTTGGGTGGGGCAGGGAGGGTGTTACCCTCCAGCCTTTCATGGATAAATCCAGGTTAGAGCAGGTGGAGCAATGATAAAAAGCTGCAACACACACACACACACACACACACCTCCCACACCCATCAGAGAATCACAGACAAAAGTCTGGCTGGAAGAGACCTCCAAGCTCATCCAGTCCAACCTTGGACCCAGCACTGAAGGGTCAGCACTACACTGGGGGTTGGAACTGGCTGATCTTTGAGGTCCCTTCCAACCTTACCATTCTCTGATTCTGCAATGCTATGAAGAATGTGAAACAAATACAACCTGAGTGCATTATTTAAAAGATGTTAATTTGATCAGAAGTGAGCTGAGCTAATGTGAGGGCTAGTGTTGAGTATGATTCTATGAAACCATGTTCCTAAATGCCAGGTTGGACTTAGACACCTAAGTCCAACCATTATCTACCTCTACCAGGGCCACAACTACACCAGAACCTTGAGCAACCATATCTAGAGATTTTAAATCCATCCAGGATCAGCTACCTCCTGAAACAACCTGCTCCAGTCCTTGATTACTCTTTCAGTAAAGAAGTTCTTTCTACTGTCCAACCCTTATGCCCCTTAATCCTCTGGAGAAGAAATTTGATTTGACCTTATCACTCTACAGCTACCTAAAAGGAAGCTGTAGTCAGGTGGGGGTCAGGCTCTGCTCCCAGGCAACTTGTGACAGGACAAGAGGGCATGGCCTGAAGCTGTGCCAGGGGAGCTTTAGGTTGGATGTTAGGAAGCACTTCCTCATGGAAAGGTGATTGGGCACTGGAATGGGCTGCCCAGAGAGGTGGTGGAGTCACCATCCCTGGAGGTCTTCAAGGAAAGATTGGATGTGGCACTTGGTGGCATGGTTTAGCTGATGGGTATAGGGTATAGGCTGGACTGGATGATCTCAGAGGTCTTTTCCAGCCTCAATGATTCTGTGATTTCCAGATCCTTTCCAGAGTGATGGAAAGGTTTTGAGGATATGTCTTCAAAGCCACAAGGGCCTGTAGGAAAGCTGGGAGGGGAACCTTTTACAAGGGCTTGTAGTGATAGGGTGAGGGGAAATGGATTTGAGCTGGCAGAAGGGAGACTGAGACTGGAGATTGGGAAGAAATTTTTAAAGTGAGGGTGGTGAGACACTGGCACAGGTTGCCCAGGGAGGTTGTGGCTGCTCCCTCCCTGGAGGTGTTGAAGGCCAGGCTGGATGGGACCTTGAACAACCTGGGCTAGTGGAAGGTGTCATTGTCTATGGCAGGGGGTTGGAACTGGCTGATCTTTGAGGTCACTTCAAACCCAAACCCATTCTGTGATGCTATGAAGAATGTGAAGGAAATAAAACTTGAGTGCATTATTTAAAAGGTGTTAATTTGATCAGAAGTGAGCTGAGCTAATGTGAGGGTGAGTGTGAGGACTCACATCAGCACTTAGCTCAGGCTGCACTGCTCATCAAATGTCCTTTTGATCAAGCTGTAAGTGTTTTGATCCTCATTCTGTGAGCATCGTTCTGTGTGACCTAACTGTAGCTGCAAAGAGGCATCTGCAGCTGCACAACTGCTTCAAGGAATCACAGAGCCACAGCATGTCAGGGGCTGGAAGGGACCTCTAAACTCAGCCAGTCCAACCCCTCTGCCAGAGTAGGGTCACCTACACCAGATCACACAGGAACACATCCAGGCAGGTCTGGAATATCTCCAGAGAAGGAGACTCCACAGCCCCTCTGGGCAGCCTGTTCCAGGGCTCTGTCACCCTCACAGGGAAAAATTCCTCCTCATGTTTCCATGGCACTTCCTATGCCTCAGCTTCCACCATTGCCTCTTGTCCTGGCATTGGGCATCACTCAGCAGAGCCTGGCTCCTGCCTCCTGGCACTCACCCTGCACATCTTTATCACCATGAATGAGGTCACCTCTCAGGCTCCTCCTCTCCAAGCTCCAAGCCCCAGCTCCCTCAGGCTCTTCTCATAAGGAAGATGTTCCACTGCCTTCATCATCTTTGTGGTTCTGTACTGGACTCTCTCAAGCAATTCCCTGAGGTCCTTCCTGAACTGAGGGGCCCAGAACTGGACACAATATTCCAGATGCAGCCTCACCAGGGCAGAGTAGAGGGGCAGGAGAACCTCTCTTGACCTACTAACCACAGCCCTTCTAATCCACCCCAGAATGGCATTGACCTTCCTGGCCACCAGAGCACACTGCTGGCTCATGGCCACCCTCCCACCCACTGGCACCCCCAGGTCCTTTTGCCCCTGGCTGCTCTCCAACAGGTCCATTTTGCCAGGCCAGTTCAGTCAGCAGAGCCTGGTGCCATCACCTTGGCACTCACCCTTCACAAACACGAATGAGGTCACCTCTCAGTCTCCTCTTCTCCAAGCTGAAGAGCCCCAGCTCCCTCAGGCCCTCCTGCTGAGATCACAGGATGCCAGAGGTTGGAAGGGACCTCTGGAGATGATCAGAGATGTTCCACTCCCTTCATCGTTTTTGTGACTCCTTGAGCAATAGCAGGTCAGGAGCTCCAGTGTGTGTGCCCTGCTGGGCATGCTGACATTGCAACCCTTCCCTTTGTGGTCCAAATAGGAATGGGAGCACAAAAAAACTCTCAGGGAAGAAGAATTCCCAACAGACAGTTGTCCTGCCACTGCTCCAGTGGGTACTGGAACCAAAACAGCCAAGAGAAGGCTGGTTTTAATCTTTCAGAGTGGCATGGGATAGCATCAGCATGTGAGAGCTTTGGGGTAATATTGATAATGTTGTCAGCACTGGCACAGCCAAGTGAGACATCTCAAATTTTAGAAGCCACCCTGATTTAAGGGAACATCTGGTCACAAGTGGTGTGCCCCCAGGGCTCAGTGCTGGAGCCACTTCCCTTTAATATCTTTATCAATGATCCAGACGAGGGGATAGAGGCAGCCTCAGGATGTCTGCAGATGGCACTAAGCTGGGAGGGAGAATTGATCTGCTGCAGGGCAGGAAGGCTCTGCAGAGGGACCTGGCCAGGCTGGATGGATGGGCCAAGGGCACTTGTATGAGATTCATCATGGCCAAGTGCTTGGTCCTGCATTTGGATGCATTTGAACATGAGCTGGCATGTGCACAGGTGGGCAAGAAGGGCACCAGCAGCCTGGCCTGGATCAGCTATAGTTTGGCCAGCAGGACCAGGGCAGGGATTGTCCCACTCTGCTCAGCACTGGTGAGGCCACACCTCAAATATTGGATGCAGTTTTGGGTCCCTCACTTGAAGAAGGACATTGAGGGGCTGGAGCATGTCCAGAGAAGGGCAACAAAGCTGGGGAAGGGTCTGGAGAACAGGGCTGGGGAAGAGCAGCTGAGGGGCTGGGGGTGGTTAGTGTGGAGAAGAGAAGGCTGAGGGCAGAGCTCTGCTCTCTGCAGCTCCCTGAAGGGAGGTTGGAAGGAGGTGGGAGTTGGGCTCTGCTCACTAGGAAGAAGTGACAGGATGAGAGGAAATGTCCTCAAGTTGCACCAGGGGAGGTTTAAGTTGGACATTAGAAGAAACTTCTTCCCTGAAAGGGTTCTCAAAGCCTGGCACAGGCTGCCCAGGGAGGTGGCTGAATCCCCATCCCCAGAGGTGTTTCAAGGAGGTAGAGATGTGGTGCTGAGGGCCATGGTGCAGCACCAGCCTTGGCACAGTTGGAGAATGGTTGGACTGGATGAGCTTAAAGTTCTTTTCCAGTCAAGGTAGTTCTGCTTCTACTCTGTGCTTTTCCTACAGTGTTTGGTGCAGCTCTCACAGCTCACAGAACCATGGTAGCACTTTGCAGGAGCAGAGCAGGGCTGCATCAAACAGCTTGCAGGAGGCTGGCAGGCATCTCCTGCTCTCTGGTGAGGCAGATTTCCTACCCTCCAAGCATCTCAGCCATAGGCTTGGGGCCATGCAGCAGTTAAAGCCCCAAAATGGTGCTTAGAGCAAACTCTGGTTGAAGGAGCTGTGCTGCTGTCAGGGGCTGGTGCAGGTGGGTGCTGGGGACTGCCGTGGTGAGGTGGTGCAGGGCATGAGCCTGTACCTTTTTTTCTGGGAGGCTGGGAGAGGAACAAGGCTGAAATGCAGCTCCTGATTTCCAGGAAACTCTTATCTGTGATTGCTGTAATCCCTTCAGAGAGGCTTTGGAGCTTTCCAAGGGATTTGCAAACTGGATTATGGAGCTGTTGGTTTTGATTGTACACCATGATTGTGACATTCCCAAGAGTGGTGCAGATGGGATGGAGGGGCAGGCATTAGTGACCTAGGACCTTGGAGCCTGCTCCTGTTGCCACCCATCTTGTTTCACTGCTGGCTGTGCTGATGGATTTGTCTCCAGAGCAATTGGGATGCTCCCATCTGAGCTGTGTGTCCCTGTCCCTGCTACCTGCCATGGCTGCATGTTCCAGCTGAGCCAGGGAGGTGCAGGGCAGGGGCCTGGGGCCAGTCTGCCCCTTCCCTTGCTCCTTCTTCCTGGGTTAGGGACAGTGAAGGTGATCTCCTTCAGCTCCACTCTTGTCCCAGCTATGACCTTGGTTTGATGAAGCCCCAGCCCTGGGTGCCCATGCCTGATAGGTTGCACCTTGGTGCCAAGGAAAGGGCAAAGTGTGATGAGGTGGATCCAGCACAGCCCAAGCACTGCAGCTGCAGTGTCCTGGCACTCAGCTGGGAAGACACCAAGTTTCCCCTGAGCTGCCATCCCATCTTACCACCATCCACCTCTAGCTTCCAGCTGCATCGTTCCACTGGGGCTTTGTGACCAGGGTTTGCCCTCAGTCCAGGGAGGATGCAAGAGAGCAGGGGCTGGCCCTGGTTTGGTGTGGATACCTCACCCCTGGAAGTGTTCAAGGCCAGGTTGGATGAGAGCTTGAGCAAGCTGGGCTAGTGGGAGGTGTCCCTGCCCATGGCAGGGGGGTTGGAACTGGATGATCCTTCCAACCCTGACTGATTCTATGATTCTATGGTTTTGGAGGAGCAGAGGGTTGTGGATCCTGTCTGTCCCCATGCTGTCATGGGTCCCTTCCAACTGAAGCCATTCTAGGGTTCTCTGCCTGATTCATTCTGTGTTATCCTCACCCAGGAAGCAGCAGGAGTTCATTTGGGTCTTTCTCTACAGCCATGCAGAAGGCAGTGCCAAGCCAGGTCCTGGTCTCAGACTGCAGCAGCTGTTCCTGGGGCTCCTTCCAGCTAAGGAAACATGTCCTGAGGCTGTAAAAAAGTTCCAACCTATGAATCCAACCCTTCTTTTTCTACATAAAGTGGGAAAAATTAGGTATGGTGACATTTCCCAGGGCCTCCTTCACCGACCTGTTTTTATAGGCTGCAGTCAGGTTCACGTTGGTTTAATGCAGGGCCAGGGGGTTCTGTATTTATTTCTTTATTTTAGCAGCTTAATGGAATGAAAAGAGCTTGGCAGTGCTGTAGCTTCTCAGTTCCCTTCCCTTGGCAGCTTTCTCACCTCAACTCATGCCCTGTAGAAATCACAGAATTGCTTCTGTTGGAAAATACCTCTAAGATCAAGTCCTGCTGGCAACCTAACACCCCCATGCCCACTAAACCATGCCCCAAAGTGCCATGTCCACACATTTTTTGAACACCTCCAGGGATGGGCCCTCCACCACCTCCCTGGGCAGCCTGTTCCAATGCCTGACCACTATTTCAGCAAAGACATTTTTTCCTAATATCCAGCCTAAACCTCTCCTGATGCAGCTTGAGGCCATTTCCTCTTGTTCTGTCACTTGATAGCAGGGAAAGGAGACCAAGCTCCACATGCAAACATTCCTCCCAGCACAAGCAGCTCTTCATCCTCTTCAGTGAACTCAGCCAGTGCAAGAGGAAGAAGAGAGCAGGCTGAGAGGAGATCTTCTCAATGTGTATAAATATCTGGAGGGTGGGTGTCAAGAAGGGGCCAGGCTCTTTTCAGTGGTGTCCTATGACAGGACAAGGGGCAATGGGCACAAACTGGAACTGAGGCTGTGAGGGTGCTGGAGCCCTGGAGCAGGCTGCCCAGAGAGGTTGTGGAGTCTCCTTCTCTGGAGACTTTCAAGCCCCACCTGGCTGTGTTCCTGTGTGAGCTGTCCTGGGTGACCCTGCCTTGGCAGGGGGGTTGGACTCCCTTCCACCCTCTGGTTCTTTGGTAAGAGCACAAAACCTGAGGGAGTTTCTCCAAGAGCAGAGGCAGGCTGAGCACTCTGCATAGCTCCATGCCTGAGCCTCTACCTGTGGGCTGAACAGGTAAGCCTGTGCCCAACCCATCTTCTTGGTGACCTGAAATCTCACTCCAGCTCCTTTTCTTGGTGTCCTCAGGTGTAGCCAGGTGGAGTCTTGGCCAGTTTGGGGAACACTGCTCAAGCACTTTCTTAACACATGTGCTCAAACACAGCTGCCTTTGGTTTTTCTTCTGCTGACCACCACAAGGCAGTGATGAATGTGCAGGGATTTTTTTTTGTCTGAGCATAGACATTGCATAAAGATTGAAGAGGAAACATTCCTGGTTGCCCTCTTGGAGCATGAATGCCAACAGACCCCAGGCTTTGTGGCCTGGGCCCTGTTCAGATCCGGTGTCCACACTAAGTGAGTCACAAAGGAAGCCATCAGATGTTCCTGGGTGCTGTAACACCACCAAGAGTTTTCTGATCAAGCATTGAGAAATGTCCTTCTGCCTTGAGGGTTGCTTTCAGCAGCTGGCTTCTGGAAGGCAGGGATCAGAACCCTGGAACAGGCTGCCCAGGGGGACTGTGGAGTCTCCCTCTCTGGAGATATTCCAGACCTGTCTGGATGTGTTCCTGTGTGATCTGCTCTAGGTGACCCTGCCCTGGCAGGGGACTTGGACTGGCTGAGCTTTGGAGGTCCCTTCCAGCCCCTGACATTCTGTGATTCTGTGATGCTGTGATCATTGCTGTTCACCTTAGGACTGTCTCTTCACAGGTCTTGCTAGCACATGAATGTCACTAAATGTCCTGAGCTTGGAGAGTTGAAGGACAGCAGGTAGCAAGCAAGAGCTGCCTGTCCTGGTCATATCTAAAAGGATTTTGGGGGAGTGAAAATGATGGAGAAGATTTTTGATGTGATGAAGTTTGGTTTGGTCATTACAGGAAATATGAAGCATTTCATTTTGCTCTGAAGAAAATGTTTGATGTGCTGATGTTTGGTTTGGTTTGGTTTGGTCATTAGAGGAAATATGAAGCATTTCATTTTGCTCTGCTGTCACTGGGAATGTTACTTCCCAAAAGCAAAACTGTCCTGAGATCAGAGAGTCGTAGAGTCACGGAATGGTAGGGTTTGGAAGGGACATCCGAAGATGCCCACACTGCCAAAGCAGGATAACCTAGGGCAGGTCAGACAGGAATGCATCCAGGTGGGTTTGAAAGTCTCCAGAGAAAGAGACTCCACAGCCTCTCTGGGCAGCCTGCTCCAGGGCTCTGTCACCCTCACTGTAAAGAAGTTTCTCCTCATGTTGAACTGGAACCTCCTGTGTTCAGCCATTGGCCCTTCTCCCATCACAGGGCACCACTGCAAAGAGCCTGGCCCCTTCTTCTTGCCACCCACCCTTCATGACCTGAGACCTGGGGTGTCTCAGGTGACAGCAGAGCATTCAGAAGGGATCACTTTTTGCGGTTAGGTCTTGAAGTTTCCCAAAGAGGGAGGGGATGACTCTGCATCTGGGTGGGCTGAGGTACATGGGGGATCTACTGTGTGCAGTTCTGGAGCCCCCAGCACAGGAAGGACATGGAACTGTTGGAGGGGCTCCAGAGGAGGCCATGAAGATGCTGAGAGGGCTGCAGCAGCTCTCCTATGAGGACAGACTGAGAGAGTTGGGGCTCTGCAGCCTGGAGAAGAGAAGGCTTCCAGGAGACCTTGGAGTGGCCTTCCAGTATCTGAAGTGGGCTCCAGGAAGGCTGGGGAGGGACTATTGACAAGGTCTTGTAATGACAGGACAAGGGGCAATGGGTTTGAACTGGCAGAGGGGAGATTGAAACTGGATGTTAGAAGAAGTAGTTTGCAGTGAGGGTGGTGAGACACTGGCACAGGTTGCCCAGGGAGGTTGTAGCTGCTCCCTCCCTGGAGGTGTTCAAGGCCAGGTTGGACGAGGCCTTGAGTGACCTGTACTAGTGGGAGGTGTCCCTGCCTATGGCAGGGGGTTGGAACTAGATGA
>WBNM01029013.1:41476-63955 GCA_013399055.1 Ramphastos sulfuratus | reverse complement strand
CTGAGCACACTGCTGGCTCATTGCCTGCCTGTCTATTGCCCCAAGTCTGTAGAGCTGCTTGGGGTTGTTATGACCCAAGTGCAGGAGCTGGCATTTGGCCTTGTTGAAACTCACCCCGTTAATGTTGGCCCATTGATCTAACCTAACCAAGTCCCTCTGGAGAGCCTCTTTACCCTCATTCATATCAACGCTGCCACCTAACTTGGTGTCATCTGCAAACTGATGACACTCTCTATGCCTGAATCAAGGTAATCAACAAAGATGTTAAAAAGAAGTGGTTCCAACACAGATCCCTGAGGAACAACACTGGTGACCAGCCGCCAACTGGGTTTAACTCCATTGCCCACCACTCTCTGGGCCCTCCTGTCCAGCCAGAGCAATATCCAGGAGACAGTGTGCTCATCCAAGCCATGAGTAGCCAATTTGTCTACAAGAATCTTGTGGGGAACAGTATCAAAGGCTTTTTGAACGTCTAGAAATACTACATCAACAGCCTTTCCCTCATCCAGTAGCTGGGTTATCTTGTCATAGAAGGAGATCAGGTTGGTCAGGCAGGACCTGCCCCTCATAAACCCATGCTGACTTGGCCTGATTCCCTGGTTGTTCTCTGAATGATGTATGATGGCATTTGAGATGACCTGCTCCATGACCTTTTCTGGTACCAAGGTCAGACTGACAGGTCTACAGTTTCCCGGATCTTGTTTTCCACTGACTCTGCTTTGGCAGGAGGGGTGAACAGCAACTTTGACCTACTGTTCTGTTTCTCTTACAAGGAAGTTTGAAACCTGTCAGCTAGAAGAGAGTCTAAAATGCATTTTCCACTTCCTAGGTGAAGTGACCTAACCACAGTGCTATTCTGAAGAATGTAGAGAGCAGCACCAACACCATTACCTCTCCTCCAGTTCTTGTTTCAAAAGCCAGTATGACCAATTAGGCAGCTACTACTAGAAAAGGACTCAGAGTTTGTAGAAGAGTGGGAGAATGAAGTCAGCTCCTTCCTGATCTTTGTTTGGTCAGTTACTTTTTGACAGTACCTGGGCAGGGTTTTACTTTTGAGAAGTGTTTGAGGAGTCAGACCACTAGTTTCCATTCAACTTTGCTCAGTACAGGAGTCTTAAGATTTGAAAATACATAAAAGTCACTGAATATATTAGAAATGAAAGGTTTTAATTATGCTGGACATTCCCTAGCCTATTGCCATCAGCAGTAGAGAAGTGACAGCAATATGCATGGGAATGCCAAATGTAATTAAAAATGTTGGTTTCAAGTAGAATCTGTGGTTTTTCTGACACCTGCAATGTCACAGCCTTTAAATGGATCTCATCTCACTTGAAGTCTGACATCCTACCTGAGCCTCAGGAGGAGGGTATCAGCTGGGACAAAATGAGAACTGTGCCAAATCTTTTCTCTTTTAAATTTGTGCATATTTTCTCTGAAGTTTGAAAATGTTTCATTCACATATTCTCAAACTAACAGTAAGTTGAGACTGTATTTTGCCATGGCACACAGATAGTGCTGGTCAGCTGTGGCATAGACAAGACAAAATCTGAAGCAGTCTGCTTTCCAAGTGGAAATACAAAACAAAATCATTATGCAAATCCACTTCTCAAATTCTCCATCAACAGCGGTGTCAAATTTTTGAATGAATGCAATGGATGTCCCTGAGATGTTCCATGGACACCAGGATGAAGTTCATCACAACCGATTTTAGAGATAAACAATGTAGACAACTGTATCTGATGTAGTCAGTCTTGATTCCCATGATAGTCAGTAGAGAGAAATAGATGCACTTGCAAGGTTTAAGTTGTCTGATCTATTTTATGTGCATACTTTAGGATGGGTTTGGGGTGTCATACTGCAGAAGAACCCATTTCTATTCTATAAGCAGTAAAATTTACAAGTCCAAATCATTTACGGATATCTGTATTGTAAACCTTTACAGTGATGAATCAGATGGATCTAATCCCATGTCTACCTAAATGTGGTATCTTCAACTAAACTGGCAATGGCTTAGCTCAAATTTCCATGTTCAAATATACAATAATGTCCTGTATATGCTGGAATCTCTCCTGGTCTAAAGTTAATCTGAATGTGGATTTGAATTCTTTGCTTTAAATTCCTCTATATCTCATGTAATATTCCACTTTGTCAAAACAGCCCTTTCGAAGATCTTGGGATGAATTTGTCATCTTCCTTTCTTTCAAGATATGTTAAGACTTGGCTAGCATACTGTCAAGCTGGCATAGCAGAGATTTAGCAGGACTGAAAGTGGGGAATGAGGACCCACCATGGCATGAAAGAATTGTCCAGACTTATAAGCAGACAGGTTAGGATGGACTTAATGCAGCTACACTTGCAGCTTGAATGCTGGCAAGGAGGAGACCTCATTCCTCTTGGTGTGTTCTATGAAGGTGTAGAAAGATTAGCACCATCTTTTCAGAGTTCCGTTCCTGTAGAATCTTCCTCCAAGACTACAACAAAAAAACTTCATTAAGACATTATGTTGTCTCCCACAGCAAAAGCCGCATTTATGCTTGTGCTGTAGACACTTCAATGGCAATAATTAGATTCCTGTTTAATATAGTTAATTTAATTTTGTTAACATGGCTCAAAATCAAGCTAAACTCTAAGTATTTTTCACTATTCATGGGTTCATAGGCACATTTTAACCATTTAAATATTGTTTCAGGAATGTGATTTTAATTATCAGAAAACTATAAAGTGTTCAGAATTAATTATTTATTTTTAAAAAAATTTCAGGAGGTCCTATTAGCTTTTCAGTTGTCACTTGAATTGTGTAATTTCTGCACTCTCTAACCTGCTAATGAGCTTGTCACCTACATACATTAATGCCAAAAATTTGATGTCAAGAACATGTACCGTGTTGGTAAAGGCTGCTCAGTCCAGAAGATGATATGCCTGCTCTCTGGAGTAGGCATCTGTCTAGCCAGTGAAAGCAGCATGCCCTGCTGTCATTCCTGAAGGAAAAAATGCTAAGTGACAACAAGAATTGCAGTAGTAAGTGATGAATAACAGAGAACAGTGGAAGAGAGAAAAACAAAATATGGTTCCTCTCAAAAACTTATTTCATGAGAACCCAAAATTAAATTAATATATAACTTTCTCTCTGCTATCCAAAGAAAATTAAACTCTTCTCTCAGAAAATTATGGGAACTGAGGAAGTGAGTCAGCTAGAGCTCATCCCTGTGCACCCCTCATGCAGGAAGATTAAGGTTAGAAACATAGTAAATTGGTATGCTCGCCTTGTGTAACATTTGTACAGAAGCAGAGTAAATTTAGAACAAAGAACTGGAAGCAGCCTGTGTCAAGATAGCCAACACCTCACTGTTATCCAATAAGAATATTAAAAACATTATTTTATCCAATCATTGTATTCCACAACTTGTAAAGTGGCATATAAAGAGATTGCTGCTATAGCAATAAACGGCTTTGGCTACTTTGATGTCACATAGCCTTGTGTTGCTGTTTTTGTCTGTCACAACTATAACAGCAATGGAAAATAGCTTTGTTTTACAGAGAAGACAGTGCTGTTACTCTTTTCCTTCATAATAGAAGGGGCCAGACAGAGATCGTAGAATTATAGAGTCACAGAATGCACTGGGTTAGAGGAGACCATCTAGTCCAACCCAGTCACAGAATGCACTGGGTTGGAGGACACCATCTAGTCCAACCCCTCTGTAGTAAATAGGGACATCCTCAACTAGATCAGGTTGCTCAGAGCCCCATCAAGCCTGACCTTGAATGCTGCCAGCAATGGGGCTTGCACCACCTCCCTGGGCAACCTGTTCCAGTGTTCTACCACCCTCATAGTAAAGAACTTCTTCCTTATGTCCAATCTAAATCTACTCTTCTCTAGTTTAAAAGCTTTGCCCATTGTCTTAGCTCTGCATGCCTTTGTAAACAGTTGCCTCCAAGTTTTCCTGTAGGTCCCCTTCAGGTACCGGTAGACCACTATAAGGTCTCCCCAGAGCCTTCTCTTCTCCAGACTGAACAACCCCATCTCTCTCAGCCTGTCTTCACAGCAGATGTGCTTCAGCCTTCTGATTATTTTTGAGGTCCTCCTCCAGACCCTCTCCTTCAGATCCATGTCCTTGTGTTAAGGGGTCTAGAGCTGGACACTCCAGGTGAGGCCTCCCCAGAGCAGAGCAGAGTAGCAGAATCACCTCTCTTGATCTGCTGGTCATGTTTTTTTTTTGTTGTGCCCGAGGATGCAATTGACCTTCTGAGCTGCAAGTGTGCATTGCTGGCTCATGTCCAGCTTCTTGTTCACCAATATCCTCAAGTCCTTTTTCGCAGGGCTGCTCTCTATCATCCCCCAGCCTGTATTGATAATGAGGATCGTTCTGACCTAGGTGCAAGACTTTGTACTTGGCCTTGCTGAACCTCAGGAGTTTCACCTGGGCCCACTTTTCTGTCTTTTCCAGGTCCCTCTGGTAGACATCCCTTCCCTCTGGGATATTGACTGCACCACTCAGCTTGGTGTCACCAGCAAACGTGATGGGGGTGCACTCAATCCCACTGTCTATATTATTTAGAAAGATATTGAAAGGCATTGATCCCAGTGATTCCCCCTGAGGGACACCACTTACACCTACCTCCGTCTGGACATCAAGCCATTATCACTAAAACAACACATATACTGTTTCCAGAGTATTCTTCATTCATCCAAAGTCATAACCTACAAGATGGGAGAAATAAATAAATAAATGGAAACAGAAGAACCTGATAAAATTGCCAGAGAGGGCTGACTAAAAGAAAACAAAAAAGGGACACTGCATCCCATTTTTGTCTGGAGAGCATTTGGAGAACACTCTTTTAAACCAGATCCAGATCCAAAGATGGAAGTGAAAGATCTGTGGCTAATCATTGTGCATAACCAATCCCATTTGCTTAACAGCGAAGCAAAAATGGGATGGTTATTAAAAATTAAGTAGAATATATTGTTTTTTGAGTTGTTATCTAAAGAAATCATACTGTCTGGACCAGTTCCAACCAACCTGACTTCAGTAGTCATTCTAACTCTTCTCTGACTTAGGTTTTTTATTCATCTTGCTTGCATAATTTCTTTTAGTGCCAAGATTTGTTGATCATTATTATTTTCTTGACATCATAATCCCACAAAGCCTTTTGTTTAAGGCTGCAACCCAAGATTTACTCTGGCTAAATAATGCTCCCTTTCAGCAAAGTTTCTGAAAGATGTAAGAGCTTGACTCTTTGCCACTGGTTTGAGACAGGAAGTGGCATCTGGATCTCTCTCACCGTAACACTCTCCTTAGGGTATTTTTTTCTGTAGTGCTCTTGCTGTCTGTCTCAAAAGCCTTTCCTGCTGGCTGCCTTCTATTATAGAATCATACAATCATTTTGGTTGGAAAAGAAAAACTATTGAGTCCAATCGTTGACCTAACACGACAATGGCCATGGTGCTGGTTTGAGGCTAATTGGAATATTTTACTGAGAGGAATAGAATCCTTAGTTGTGAGAAGAAATTCAAAAACAACAGTAACCTATATCACTCATTCTTCTGCTGAGAAATGCAACTAGTCAAAATATAGATAAGACACTCACTTCTCACACACTTCTCAGTTAGTTCTGAGTTGTTCTTCTCCTTCACACTGACAGTCTGGGGTTGCTTCTGCCTAACTCTAATGTGACCTAACCCTTTATTTCCTATAACCTACTTGCCATCTTTTTGACATCTCACCTCAGATCTCTCCAGATTTATCATGTGAGATATATGGGGACTGATCTGGTTATTTCTGGAGGAAGGGAAAGAGGAGGAAGGGCAGGGCAGAGGAGGTTTGGGTCAGGAGCCTCCTGGTAATCTGATTGTTTTGGAGGGGTTTGTTTTTTTTTTGGTGTGTTTCTGTGCTACTTTTAACTTATATATAACTGTATATTGTGTATTTATATATAAACTTCTAAATTGTGCTAAGCTGTAAATATAGCTTCATTCCTTAACTTCCATTTGTCTGAGTCTAGTCTGGGTGATTTAATTGTGTGTGGGTGCAGGTAACTCCGAACCCATCACAGGTCTTTAAATCGTCTTAAACTGCCATGTCTACAAGCTTTTTGAACAATTCCAGGGATGGTGGCTCCACTTGGGCAGTGCCTGACCACTCAGTAAAGAAATTTTTCCCAATATCCACTCTAAACCTCCCCTGTCACAACTTGAGGCCATTTAATCTGCACTCTACCAGCTGATACTAGGAAGAAGAAACTGATCCCCACCTCACTACGGCATCCTTTCATGTAGTTGTAGAGAGCGATGAGGTCTCCCATCACCCTCATCTTTTCCAGACTAAACAATCCCAGTTCCTTCAGCCTGTCCTCATAAAACTTGTTCTCTAGACCCTTCAGCAGCTTCGGTGCCCTTCCCTGGAGCTGTTTCAGCAACTGAGAGGGCTCAAAACTGAACACAGTATTTGAGATGTGGCCTTACCAGTGCCATGTACAGGAACATGATCACTTCTCTATTGCTGGATACACTATTCTTGACACTGGTCAGGATGCTCTTGGCCTTCTTGGCAACCTGAACACACTGCTGGCTTATATTCAACCAGCTGTCAACTAACACACTTAGGTCTTTCTCTACCTGGCAGCTTTCCAGCTACTCTTCCAAAAGCTTGTAGTGTTGCATGGGGTTGTTGTCACCCAAGTGCAGGACCTGGCACCTGGCCTCGCAGACCAGTGACAGCTCTGTGGTGAGCTGAATACTGAGATATTCACTGCTATATTGTATTCCTGTAAGCCACTAAATAGTGATTCTATACTGGTAACTTGTGTGTATCCTATATGCAGTCTCTTTGCATATGGTAAAAGGTGCCTGAACAAAGTGACATGGAAAATTACAACTGACACAAAGAAAATGATCAGTAAAATAAAACTTAGAATAAGGAATAGGCAGAAGTGAAAACAAAGTAAATAAAATATGATCCTGAATAAGAGATGGATGTGTGCCCGCAGCCTATTTAGCAAAAGCTACCCAGAGAGAGATTGTCATTACTCCTTGCTGTGCAAGTTCTCCACAAAACATGATATTTATTTAAAAATAAGCATGCCCCATCAAGAGATGGATTTCCAATGAGCACAAATAATATCAAATGAAATCAGCATTTCAACTTTCCACATACATGAAGTGTTAATCCACATTAACTATGTCTGCACTGCAGTTGTAGGCTGACATCACTGTAGCTTTTACTTTACTAACTAACCTGAATGTTGGTGGCAGCCTAAGCACAACAGAAAATAGATTTTTTTCCAGCAGAAGCAGGCAATTTTTGTCTACTTCCATGTGCTTAGTACCATGATACTGCAGCCAGGCTTCTGCAAATGTTTGACTAAAGCCTGCGTTGCTGTGTCTAAACTGCAAAAATCCAGTTTTGCTCAAAGAGAGGGGCTAAGATCACTAAATAGAGTCACGTAAAATAAACCACTGAATGAAACTGAGAATGTTCCTACTCATACCTGCTTCATCTCTGTGTGCTTTCTCAGTGCTCTTTCTCACAGTTTCATAGTTCCCTCAGCAGCCTGAACCAAGGTTACACAGCTGGGCTATGTCAGAATTGTGCCTTTGACTGCACAAATCACAGTGCCAAATCACCCACAGGGGTAAGAGTTATATTTTTCCACGTCACTCTCCATGTTGGAGTATCTGGACATTTCCAGGACTAGGTCTTAAAGAGTTCTGAATTTTTTTCTGGGCAGATGTAGGCTTATTAGAAGATATATGCTGACTTCCAACAGGTTCTTTCTGAACTTGCAATCCTTTGTGGTTTTTCAGTCACTGTTAACATTCTTCTTGGATGCTTTTCTTATTCCTTAAAGTTATTCCAAAACAATTGTAGTAACAATTATTCCCCCCTCAAGCGAAACAGTTACTTGGCCTATGTTCATTTATCAGGAATTGAAAAAAAAACATAGCACAGCCCACATCTTCACCCAGTCTTGGCAGTTCATGCATCTACCATTTTCTTTACCTCTTGTTAGAAATGAGAAATCTATGGGCTCCTCAGAGAGCTTGGTCTGCTTCTATAACTTGTTTGTCTCCATGGGGTGAGAGATGGCTATACTGAAAATATAATGAGATCTTTTAATCATAGAATCATATAATCGTGGAATAGTTTGGGTTGACAGAACTTTAAAAACCATTTAGTTCTAACCCCTCTGACACGGACAGGGACACCTTCTGCTAGACCAAGTTGCTCAAAGACCCATCCCATCTGTCTTTGAACATTTTCAGGGCTGAAGCCTCTACAGCTTCTCTGCGCAACCTGTCAGAGTGCCTCACCACCCTCATGGTGAAAAATTTCCTCCTAACATCTAACCCAAATTTAGCTTCTTGCAGTTTAAAGCCATTGCCCCTCATACTGTCTCTACATGCCTTTGTAAAAGGTCCCTCTACAGCTATCCTACAGGCCCCCTTCAAATACTGTGAGGCTGCTATAAGGTCTCTCTGGAGCCTTTTCTCCTCCAGGATGAACAACCCCAACTCTCTCAAGCTGTTTTCACAGGAGAGGTGCTGCAGGCCTCTGATCACCTCTTCATGTCCATCTCTTCTGGACCTGCTCTAACAGTTACATGTCTTTAAGGGGCTTAGGATGACTGGAAAGGAAGTGTCTTGTATCAGTGTATTTAGGACACACCTCTTGTCTACAAAATGTCATTTAGCACATTGGACCAATTAGCCTCAGAGGTTTCTTTCCAGAAGAAAGCATCTCATACATTTGCTTCTAGGCATTCGGATTCCAAGAATCTCTAGTTCTGGTTTGCTATAGACAGATCTTTCAAAGGGTTGTAGAGTTAAAGAACATGAACATTCTTGATTTCTGCTTGAAAGATACAATGCAAAGATATCTTTATATAAACTGGGTGCTTTTCCAACATATATAGCAGCCATCTAGATTTAGAAAATGTTCCACATATTTCTTCTCATGTTTTCCTATTTTCTCAGTAATGAATTTACTCAAAGTGATACATTAATTTTTCAAGCTAAAGGAAGGAAGCACTAACTCTTTTTTCAGAACATGCTATAAAAAGGGAAGAAATTATGCTTTAATAGTAAACATTTGCCACCATAAAAAGGCCAAAGTTCCAGTACTGGTAAATGCTTGACAATCACATTAATTGCCATGAGAGAGCAGGCTTATGCAACCAGCCATCATGCTCTTGAAGTGCTTGGGCATGCATTTCCTTCCAAGATAGATTTGTAGTTTGAAGAACGGCTGGTTGTTACTAGTCATGAGTGTATGCTGTCCATTCTGAGCAGTGAATTCAGAGCTATTCAGCCTCGCTGAATTCTGACAAGCAGAAATGGAGCCATATTCTATTTTCTGAAATGTCTTCTCTCAGTAAACGTTGGTGCTCCTTTGACAGCTTGTCTTCCTGCTGTCATAACTCCTTCTGTCATCCAGCTTCCAATGGGCTCAAAACAAAATTCAGGATTTTTTTATTAACTAAAGACTGCTGATATGCAGGGTTTCTGTACTGTCTGCATAGAGTTCTCTTAATTCCGTGACTGCACCAATGCAGCTTTTGTGGTAGCAGGTTTTCTTGGCTTTCCACATGGCTTATTGTATATTGCAATGGTGTCCAGAATTCATATTTATAAGGTGAACATCACTGTCAATAGAAACCAAAGCATTCCAGTGGGAGATAATATGATGTGCAGCCAGTCTGAGAGTGACTGACATTAATCATGTCTCTATGTCTAAGTAAGTAACATATAAAAGTTTATTTTATTAGAATAGTAAACAGAATTTGAAGTGTTTCATACTAGTCTCCTTTAAAATAGTACTATTTTGCTTTAAATTTGATTAAAACTTTGGAAAGTGTATTTGACAAGGGCTTTTTTTTTTTTCTCCCACGGTCTATCTTGCTCGCCATATGGCATATCAAGATATGGAGTTAGAATAACAAATTTCCATTGGGATTAAAAAATAAAAACCCAAACAAAACAAAACAAAGCAAAACAAACAAAAAAAACTATTAAGAAGAGTTATTCTACTGTTTCCTAAGTGAGATTATGAGGCTATTCCAGAAGCACTGGAATTGTCCTAACATTTTCCAGCTTTGCCATTATAAAAAAAATAAGAGTATTCAGTCCTGGGATGAAACTATTTTGGTGAAAGGATGTCCTGTACCTAATACCTGAGAAGTCTTTAAGTTAAATTAAATTTGTCTTTAATTTGACAAATCTTCCTATAATTTTCAACCAGTCATGTTAAACTGCTTTTTATAGATGTCAAACATTACCACACATTTCTGTCACTTATCACCCCTGTTCTGCTGCTTCAGATCTAGTCAGTGGTTGACATGTGACCTGAGGAAATGCTGTGATAAAGTCTAGAGTATGTTTAAAGGTGGTGCCATGCCCTGTGTGAATTAAAGAAGCAAGCAAGTAAAGGAAGGAAAACAGAATACCGTATGCTTAGATGTGGCCTGATTTTGCAAGGATTTGAACATTTGAAGCTCCATTTGGTTTCAGTAGGAACCAGGGTTATTCAAATCAGTGGAAGTCAATCCAGCAGAAACTAGACTGTGACAGTATCCTTTTGTGGCTGATTACTTCTCAAATCATGTTATGAATGAGTCATCATTCATATTCAAGGAAATGCTTCATGTATTTATTTTTTTGGTTGAAAAAATCAAGGTTTTTCCATCTTTAGAAAACATAAGCTGATACAAAATCTCCTTCTGAAATATGATTAATAGACACAAAATTTTGTCACATAAAAATACTAATTTCTTCTGGCTATTGAATGATGTAAAATAGCTAAATATCTTATAATTTTTATACTATGACAACTGGAAAGCACAGCTGAAAGTTGGAACTGGTAAGCAATATTTAATGGAAAAAAGGCATCGAACCAGTATTCTAGGATTGTTTTGGAGGCTTGGGGTAACTGTTCTTCAATGGCTGTGGCAAAGGGGAGATGAAGAGAGAGACAGTGCAGGATCCTTTCTACATCTTGATGAGAAAAGCTTAACAATAAATGGCTTAATAGGATAACTACTTCAATAAAACAGAATGAGGATAGATAGTAAGCAAATCTTATGTCCCTTCAGATGTTGGACACCCCATGATTGTGCAGTATTGGACAGCGCCTAGATGAGTATTCCTGCAGTGCACAGATACCATCTATAGAGAGGAGCTCTCCCTTTTAGCCATTCAAGCTATGGCATAATTTTCTTATAAGAGAACAACTCCATTTGCAAAGGATATTCTCATGAAAACTTGCTCCCCTTTTAAGTAAAGGCAAGGTCACACAGCTGGCCTTGCTAGAAGGAGCTGAACTTAATCATGAGACCAAGAACTTGTCAAGGAGAAAGCAGACCTGTGCCTGTTTAGGTTAACTGCTGTGTGGATCACTAACTCCCAAATGTGTGACAGTCTCTCAGTGGGGATCAATACCTGGGATTAGAACTAGGGCTTTTTTGGTTAAGGAAGGAGATGAAACATTTGCCATACCTTTTCACTAGACTCGGTAAGGCTGGAAATTGATCAAAAGAACATACAGGTTTGAATAAATACAAATTTAAAGTATTAATCTTAAAAAAAATTAGCTTCTAAGCAAATTGTAGCTGAAATATTTAGAACAGAAACAAACATCACTTTAGCCAATGCAATTTTGGGCAGAGTTCAGTAGTATGATCAACTACATCTGGGAAAAAAATGTAATCTAAAGCTATTTCTGAGACATATGGATGGAGAAAGAGACAAATAACCAGAGTCTTAACTACCAGGAGTGAAAAGCAAATTATATGTAAATAATTGGAGGGGAAAAATTAAGTGTGTTTGCATGTGTCTTTTGTATATCAAAGCATAAAATCAAGAGTTTATGTTTTGGAATACAAATATAGAACAGATATAGTTACTTTGTTGGAGGATTTAAAATGTCAAAGGAGATGGACAGTAAGAGTGCTGGAGGAATGCTGGAATGCTTCACAGAGATGGCTAGGGTAAGCAGCCCCTTTGAGCAAGGTATGGTGCCTTGGTAGATACTTGTTATACACTGGGACAAATAACCAGAGTCCATCCAATTATTGATAGGAAAGAAGTAAGTAGCAGCTGCTAGGATGTAGTTTATAAAGGTAAGATAAGCTCCCTAACTGGCTATTTTTGATGTGTTGAGAAGTCCAATTTAAAAGGATTTACAGGAACCGAGAATGTGACAGTTGTGATGCGTGATGCGACATTTTGAGTTCTGTAATGATTATTGAGTTAGTCTGCTTGTGGATGGTGAGAGAAAAGCAGGTTTTATACTCTAGCTGCAAGTTATGCTGTAGGCAGATGGAAGTATCTTCATGAAAAAGAAAATGGTTGTAATAACAAAGGAAATAGGCTAATCACAATGGCTTCCATCGTATTGAAGAGGTGATTAGGTATAATCAGCACAGCTTCACCAAGGGCAAATTGTGCCTGACAAACCTGGTGGCTTTCTATGACAAGGTCACAACATTAACAGATGAGGGATGAGCAACTGACATCATTTATCTGGACCTGAGCAAAGCCTTTGACACTGTTCCACACAATATCCTGGTCTCCTAGCTGGTAAAATATGGATTCAATGGATGGACATCTCAGTGGGTAAAGAAGTGGTTTGACAGCCACACCCAAAAAGTGGCTGTCAATGGGTCCATGTCCAAGTGCAAGCCAGTGACATGTGAAGTCCCTCAGGGATCAGTAGTGGGACCAGTCTTGTTTAACATCTTTGTCGAGACATGGATAGTGGCGTCGAGCACACCCTCAGCAAGTTCATCAATGACACTAAACTGTGTGGTGCAGCTGACACACTGGAGAGAAGGGATCCATCCAGAGGGGACCTTGACAGGCTGGAGAGGTGGGCTCATGCCAACTTCATGAGGTTCAACAAGACCAAGTGCAAGGTCCTACATCTGGGTTGGGGCAATCCCAAGCATCAATAAAGGCTGGGCAGAGACTGGCATAAGAGCAGCCCTAAGGAGAGGGACTTGAGGGTATTGGTGGATGAGACTTGTGGCTATTCAGTCTGGAGAGAAGGCTCCAAGGAGACCTTATTGCATCCTTCTAATATCTTAAGAGGATCTATGAGAAAGATGGTGAGGGACTTTTTAGGATGATAAGTAGTGATAGGATGAGGGGAAACGGAACAAAACTAGAAGAAGGTACATTCAGATTTGATGTTAGAAAGAAGTTATTCACAATAAGGGTGGTGAGACACTGGAACAGGTTGCCCAGAGAGGTGGTAGAAACCCCATCCCTGGAAGCTGTTAAAGCCAGACTGAATGCGGCTCTGAGCAACCTGATCTAGTGTGAGGTGTCCCTGCACATGGCAGAGGCAGTGGAGCTAGATGATCCTTGAGCACCTTTCCAGCCCTGACAATTCTATGATTCTATGATTCTACATCTGGTAACCCTGCACTTATTGCCTGTTTTATCAGAACAACATGGATGTTTCTTTTTTTCCCCAAGACATTTGGCTTGCAAAGTAGTTGGGGAGTAATAACTGATTTTGAAAACTTTAGTTAATTTTAAAACAGGACAATTCCAGCCAGCAGCATTTTGGAAAAGTAAATAATTTTTCTGAATAGCACCGGCATGGTTTATTATACAATAAATACATTTAAACATAATTTGTTCTTCCATATAGATTCTAGTACTGCAATTATTCCCTTTTAGGAGCCTTTTACACTGATTTGTTACTGATCGTAACGTTTCCTTTCTCCCATTCACTGTGAGAGCTTTTTAAAAAAGGCTTCAGTTCAGCTACATCTTGCTAGCCACGCATAATCATCAAGCTCTGCAATACAGAAGCAAGTAGGAGATGTGATGGAGAAGGTTTGTGTTACAGATGGTTCAGAGACAGCTTTTCTAGTGAGTTATAGGGAATGAATGGAGTGTTGATAAGAAATACGTTCTTTGGTCAGACCACACTTTCTAATGGCATCCTGTGCACTAATATGCGCTGATACAGCACAGCTGAAAAGACCTGTCAGTAAAGTAACAGGCTATCAAGACTTTTAGCTTACCTCCAGTAATGGTCTTTTCTAAATGTTTCACAGGAATGTGAAAGAAATCTTGAAGAAGAGGAAAATTCCAGGACAATCCATGCAAAGAAAAGTTCCTTCAGAAAAAAGGCTAGTTTGAGGATGTGTTTAGAGAGGTTTAGAGAGGAAAAAGGTACTTCCAGTAATTTCATTTGTAAAGAAGAATTTGGATTATGTCATTACATTAATTTTAGTTTGCTTTCTGTTTGTTTGTTTATTTCCCTAATGGCACTTTTAAAAGTATATATTTACATTATCGAATGTGAAACAAATATTTATTCAATGTCCAGAATAAGTCTTCTTTCTATAATTATTTTAAAATGTCCAGTTCATGATGGATATTAATTTCCCTTTTATTAGAGGCTTTATATTTAAACTTCATCACTCAGTTTATCTCTCCATCTAATTTTATATTTATCCCACAAGTAATGTATTTTTGTAACTTCATATTGCAATATACAATCACATTGTTCATTAATTTCTAATATATACATTTCATTAATAACAAATCCCTGTGTTTGTAAGTGTATTATTATTCTTCATTATTCTAGATCAAAGCATTCCTTAATTAATAAATCATAGCAATATTCTGACAAAGGATTTCTTACTACACCTTACTGTATTTGCTATTTTTAGTACAGAAACCAACATTTGATTCTTTTCTTAGGAAAGAAGTGAGAATGGGAAGAAGGAATCAGTGTTATTCAACCTAGGTTGTACAATATACTTATCAACATTGTATCTCTGGCTTTGGCTGTAGATAAAAACAGTTGCACTTTGATTTATGTCAATGTTTAAAACAACTGATGTGCCCGCTGATTGATTTAAGTGAAGGCTGGATAGGTAAGCAAATTGTCACAGCTATAAACCTGATATTGCCAGAGGAACATGGAAGTGATTTTACTGCTTTTCCAAAATCAGGCTTTTCTCATGGTCAGCATACTGTGGCACAATGAGCTGCTGTGCATTAACATGCAACAAGTAAACGTAAATCACAGTTAAAATGGGTAATGCCAGCTCCACGTACCTCAAACCCACAGCATGAAGGATTCTCTTGCTTTATTTTCTCACCGCTACATCCTGAAGGTTTTCCAGTGAAATGCTGTGACTTGGAATTTTGTTATCCTCAGAGTGACTACAGATGCTCCAAAGATACTTGTCTATTCTGTCCTGCTTGTGATGATTTAGAAACTGACAATGAAGATTACCACAGGAAGACAGAGACAGGAAAGAAGCTATGACCATCTCAGTAGAGGTCATGAAATCCAAAAATCTTCTTCAAAAATCCATTCCTATATCATCTTCAGACAGGCTTTGACTAGGTGAGTTACAGAGTTTACATAAACCTCAGACATGCCACTTTCTATACGATATTTTTGGCACATACTTTGAAATTACACAAATTCAGATGAATCTCAGTTCTTACATTTCTTCACAGATGCCGTATGTCCAAAGGATTAAATAATATTTGTAAAGTGTCTTGGTGTTCTTGCAATTACATCAGTTTTCCGTATACTGTATTTTATTTTTATTGATTACAGGAAGAGCATGTCATTTGTTTGGGTTTAGTGGGGTTTTTTTGTTTTCTTTTTTTTTCATCCATCGATGGCTTTTGGAGAAGGATGCTTAACAGTGCTATTAGTGGCCTGCAGCTTGGAAAAATTTTCTCATCCCAATATTACAACAATTGACACAGAGGCGCTAGCATCAGCAACATTGTGCTTCTCACTTTCACTGCCAGTGGCATTGATAGCCAGCTTAGAGGGGGCTAGAGAATATCAAGTGAGGAGCCTGGGGACTGAAGTGGCAGTTTTCTTCTTTTTTTTATTTTAGATTATGCAATTTAAGTCACTCCTCATTGATGTCTGAGAAACACTCCTATCAGAAAAATGCACAGGAGAGAAAGCAAGACTGCGGAATGCACCAAACAAGTTCCTGGTAGTGACAAATTCAATCCAAGAAAAGAATTAATTAAATATTTCAAGTGCCAGTTCGGTTTCCCATTCCAAGATGGTGTTGTAACAATGAATTTACTATGCTCAAGTATGCGCCTTTGCAGAACAAGAGAATGAATGTTTCTCAGTTGTTCCTTTTTATAGAAAGCTGTAAGAGTCAATAGCAAAGTTATTCCTGATTCTCCAGCAAGGAAAAATCAATTAGAATTTGCTTATGTCACTTTTCTCTCTCTTCATGTATATACCACAACTCTTTAAAAACTGTCACATATGGCAGATAGCAGTGACAGATTCACCTATAGGCCAGATGGGCTGGAAGCCTAGGGCAACATAAACTAGAGCAGCTTAGAGTAGTCAAAAAGGGAAAAGTGATTGTCTCAAGATTAAAACAAGCTTTGCAAAATTTTACTCCCCCAGTCATGAGATGACTGATTTAGTTTGATTTTTTTTTTTCTCTTCTCTTTTCCCTTAATGAGTGGTCCAACTTCTTTTGGACACATTAACTAAGAACAGGGATGCTGCAACATCTTTTCCACCACATGCACACAGATTTTCACTTAGGAAAAGTGGCCTCTGTACTTCTCTAAATACGTATTTTACCCATAATTTTTTAATCAGCTACTCATATGCATGATTTAATGTCCTATAGTGCAAGAAAATATAACAAATATTAAACTATTACATATTGTAGTGATCCAAGAAGGAAATTAATAGCACCAAGTAACATCTCCAGTCCGCTTAACCTTGCTTGATGGCTGTTTGTGTTTGCTGCAAACCAGAGTATTATTTTAGTCAGACATTGGAGTTTGGCATTATCAAGCTGGGCTGCTGTATTTGCTCTCAGATCATGGTAGGAATGATGGACATCTGTGGCTGCAATCTTATCAGAGTGCCAGCAGGGCAGGAGAACTGCAGCCTTGGACTCAGAAGAGTTGAGGCAGAAGAGCTGAGGTAAGATACAGAAAAAAACTGTCAAGACCTGAGGAAAAATCGAAACAAAACCCATGAAGAATTAAGTAGTTAAGTATATTGTGATGCAGATATTAACTGCTGGGCTACAAAAGTACCTGGAGATGTAAGGGCAAGTGTTTTCAAGTTTTTAATAGATGGAGTAGAGATTAAGACAGTTTTTATTTCTCCTCTGGGTGACAGAAAGTGTTATTTGATCAGTAAGCTATTTTCTTCATTTAAGCTAATATATAAGAAAACATCTCTCTTTAACTCTAGTTATTGATTAATATCCAGTTCTGGATATTGCTTGGAGGTTTGCTGGGCTTTTTTTTTTTTTTTTTTTGTATACTGACTTCTGTAAAGTAAGGCATAAGATGGATATACAGTAATTGGAACTTTTTTTCCTGTTTACAATAAGAATTCAAACGTGAGCCAAAATGTTATGTGGCTGTCACCTCAGAAGAGCATCCTGTTGTGCATACTGACTGGTGGATCAACAACCATTAGTGCCACTAGCAATAAATTGCCACAAGATGTAGCTCACTTAAACTGTCAGCATGCTGGTGAATGAGAGCCTTTATTTTGTGAGAAAAAGTTTGCCAAACATTTTTTTCTGATCAGCAGTTCTTTAAAATGTTGTGAAAGCCTTTTTACAGAGCTTTTACATTTGTGCTGTTCAGATCAAATAATGCAGTAGATGTCATTCTCTTTCTTCAGGTGATTTGCCTTGGAGATTATATTGAGCTGCAGTTACCTTAACCTGGTTGGAGACAGGTGTTTCTAAGATAACATTGCTTACCCAGGTGAGTGGCAAATCAAAAAAGCAGGGACCTAAAACACCCTAGCAAGTGCCCAGCTTCCCTGCATGTCCTCCCTTGTAGCCAGCAAGAAGTGGAGGAAGCCACACAGGCAGTATTGAGTAGTGACATCACATCAGCCAAAGGAAGCAGAAATGTCCTCCAGAGGCCATAGGTGGCACTGAGGGTTCTCAGGCATCTGATGACTCTCCACAGAGAGAGTGTTTTCAGCTATGTTAATTCATGTAAGACAAAGTCCAATGGCTTTGCAGTTCACAATGCAACACGAGTGTCCAGTTGGACTGCCTTCTTAATCCGTGCAAAACAGCAAAGAACCAGCATCACTGTTATGATGACTCTGCGCTGGTCTTAGGTTCTCGTAACACCTTGTAATCAAAGTCCTGATTTACACAACAGCATGCTCTGTGCTAACTGTCCAGTACATTCTATGTAATTTTATTTTTCTTATTTTGTGCTCTTTTATATGGGAGTATTCTGTGACAAAATATGGAGCAACCACTATAACAAACATCTTGACCACAGAGTAATTTTCTTTGGGGTGAATGTGGTCTACAGGCTTTGAATCATGTTTATTGAGCAAGAAGTTGTAGTGGTTCAGAACACGATGGTCCTGCAGAGCAGAATAAACTTCTGCTGGAGCTTGTCACAGCAGCTTGCCTTAGCTACTACAGTTTGTAAAATAGTGTTTCAGCATCACTTCAGAGGCAGCTTAAGCTGTTAGAAGCCCTGTGTGTTGCAATGGCTGATGTGGGAACAGGCTACTTTTTAATGTCTGTACTATGGGAGTGGTAGCCTTCAGCAAAGTCAAGGAAATAAACAGCTGAGGCCAATAATGTTTTAAAGCACCACAGTGAGTTACCAGCAGTCATCTGTTAGAGCTCAAGCCCCTACAGACCACAGTAGATGATTTTGCAGAGAGAAAAAAAGCTATTCTTTGGGCAGCAGCATTAAACCAGTCTGATATTCTACAGATTTCTTGTTCTGTTTCCATTAAACACTCCTCCACTAGCACTTTATGTGCACTAGTACTCAAATACTGTACTTGTTTCTCAGCCCTCAGTATCTCCTTACAATGGTCCTTTTGATCCCATAACTGTGATAACAGGAAAAAAACAAGGGAAAAAAAATAATGAATAGGAAAAAACATTGTATTGCCTGATTCTTTGAATGGGGCCTTGAGAAACCTGGTCTAGTGGAAGATGTCTCTGCCCACAGCAGGCAGGTAAGAACTAGATGGTCTTTATGGTCCCTTCCAACTCAAACTGTTCTATGATTCTATGATTCATATGATCTGATAGCTTGATATGGTTATTAGATAAAAAAAAACCAATCTGTCCAAGTGGCTTTTCCAATAAAAATGGTGTTTTTGACTAAATGAATTTAAAAGTCTCAGCTAGCCACCGAGTTCAGAGCATTTAGCAGAAAGGAAGCATCCTATAGCCACCTTAAGGTCTATATTGGACAAAACAGCAGAGGCTTCTAGTTTATTTTGAAAAATACTGTAGAAAAAATGCATTGGTTTTAGCCATTGACAGAAAAAAAACGGGGGTTTTGGGTTGTTTTGGGGGGTTTTTGGTATGTTTTTCTTTGGTTGGTTGGTTTGAGGTTTTTTGTTTGTGTTTGTTTTGTTCTACCCAGAAGAAAACCAAATATTTCTTACTATCTCTACCCAGTTTGCCTCTATGAAATACATAAATTTAGACTGAAAACCCTCCCAAGAATACAGATGGGGAAGGATGGGGTTTCATGAAATATCCTACCCCTGCCTAAGCATGCTCTCACAGAAATGTAGTGCTGCACCATTTGCAATACCATGGTAACTCATTTCACATCTGAAAAAAGAGAAATAGACTTGAAGCGATTGTACACCCCTCTCAAAAGTCTGTTTTATAGCACACCTACCAGCATGCAGCTGTCTCTGCTTTTCTGTACTTGACTCTTTGGAGACCTAAAGCTGCAAGATGAGACAGACTGCATTTCGGTTGGGTAAGACCTGCACAGAAACTGGATCCCAGTACATAGACAAGTGCAGATCACTTAGTGAAGAATGCACTGTGAAACCTCTTTTTTCTTTTTTTTTTTCCCCCTCAATGCTTCTATTTGTATCAAGGTCAAGAATAACTTCAATCCATTTCTATTTATGCAGATGTATCTTCAAAAACATTTGGAAAAGGAACATAAAAATGAGGAGGAAGAAAGAAACATAGCAGGAAGAGAATGATGTAACAGAGACATAAATTAAGGCTAGCTTGAGACAGATTAACTAACAAGCACAAACCAGTAATGATGGAAAAGACAGAAAGAGAGAAGAGATTCCCAAATGAAAGCGGACAAAAATATGAAAAAGAAAATCTGTAGAGTGAATTAGAGAAAGGAGAGGCATGAAAAAAGAATATGAAAACAAAAAATTGTGTTATAAATTCCAGTTTTAATATATGTTGTGTGCAGCAACTGACACAATTCAATATCAGTAATTTTTACTTCTATTACTTTAGCTCACAGTCATAGATAGAATGGTAATGTCTGAAGAGATGAGAATACACAGAACAAAAATATGTCTATGCTAGAGTATTCACAATCTGAAGATAAAAAATGTCAGCATATAATACAGACAGAAGAAGAACACAAGGAAATGTTTAGACAGCAGTAACTGAAGATGTTCAACAGGCCTAACTTATGTCAGGTGTTTCTAAATATGACAGCACAGGAGGATTTAAGTGGGAATTTGAAGGACACCAAGGAAGTAAATTTGGTCAGTTATTGCAAGGTCCTCTCAAACATGAAGAACAATAACAGAGAACCTGGGGGTAAATGGGCAGAAAAATTAAGTTGAAATTTGGGTTTTACAGTGCCAGTCTTGGTGGGCATAAGCAGTACAAAACTCTGTTCACCAAATTGCATTCACAATTGTATTCACTGCAAAATCAAAGAAACAAACAGTATCATAACAGAAAAATGAAATTATGAGGATTTAGACAAGGCTTCCAACTAGATGGTTAAATGAGACCTGTGTGGAGGGTTTTTTAAATATTTTAAGTGCATCTGCAAAATTCTAATGTGACTGGAATTTAAGACTCCTTTGATGACCGATACTCATTCTTCTGTTGGACATAAAACACTTCTGTGTGTATGATCTTAACGAAAGTTATTACAGAATTTGTAAGCAGAAACACTGAGGTCTGACTCCATGTGGCTTCTTCTGAAAACACAGAATAAAAAATACCAGATGAAAGGTAAGAAAATGAAGTTCTAAGCACTGCAAATAATGCTCTGAATATATGCACTATATATGAATATATGGAGAGTACTGAATAACCAACCTATTGTTTTGCACAAATACTAATGTACGAGGCATTTTTAAAAATTCTCATTTATTAAGATCTTTTCCACAAGGACATGTTCATGCATGTAATCAAACTTCATGAATGGCATGGTCAGTCATTGTCCAGAAGGTGATAGGAGTCTTTGTTAGAAATGTCCCATGCGTGCCAGATTCAGCTGTATTAAAGGAGTCTTTGAACTGTTCCAATGAAGTCTTATCATTCAGCTGGGCCATGGTCCTATATGTCTACTGCAGCATATGCATGAAATATTGCTATAGATTATCTTGAATTCTGTGTTTAAAACGTCCTACCTTAGCTAAATACAAAATACTGTCCTCTGTGACTATTTCTGCATCTTCAGAAATAGTTCCTACTGACTATTTAAAACAATCTTTATAGAGTTTGGTCAATTCTACAGCAGAAATTGCCTAGGGGTGTCCCTGGAACTGCCAGTTTCTCCACCCAGGGAGTTAATCAGCAGATCTTAAGCACAAAAATAGTGTCTGGTAATTGGACTAAGCACAGCAGGAGGTGCCTGGGGGAGTTGACTGACCAAAATTCCCACCTGGAGAGTTCCTGTAAGGGTTAGTCAAATGCTTTGTTGTGAAGTTCGTTTGATCACTTTCTTTTAAGTCAGTATTTGTATCAAATAAGCTCATAGAACCGTTTCTCTCCCCTGTGCAGGGACTAGCTGTGCAGTTCCTGGGCCCTCCGGGCAAGTAATGCCTAAGTGTGCTGGATGTATGCACAGGCACAGACCTTACAGCCATCTACATTGCAACAGGAATTTGAATTTTCTCCCTGTATCATAATTTTAACTTAACGTTCCGTGGATTTGTAACAATTAACAGAGTCCCTCATTGTAGTTATTGCATTTTGACTCTTTCTAGAAACTCAGATTGTGACAGTTAAGCTTACCAGTGTTCAGTCTGTCAGTGGCTACACTTTTATAACTAAAAATGTATAGTTATTTTAATATTGATTTTAACTGGTTTGGAGGCTCATATTGGTTATTAGGAAAAAAGGAAAAAATTCTTTCCTGAAAGAGTGGTCAGGCATTGGAACAGGCTGCCAAGAGAGATGGTGCATTCACTGTTCCTGGTGTTAGAATCATAGAATGGTTTAGGTTACAAGGGACCGCAAAGACCATCTAGTTCCAACCCCACACCCTAGGCAGAGACACCTCCCACTAGAACAGGTCGCTCAAGGCCTCATCCAACCTGGCCTTGAACAGCTCCAAGGAGGCAGCATCCACAACCACCCTAGGCGACCTCTGCCAGTGTCTCACTACCCTCACTGTAAAGAACTTCTTCCTAACATCTGGTTTCAATCTCCCCTCTTCCAGTTTAAACTCATTACCCCTTGTCCTGTCATAACAAGACCTTG
>WBNM01029013.1:20554-41293 GCA_013399055.1 Ramphastos sulfuratus | reverse complement strand
GACATTGTGCCCTTGATCACCACTCTCTGCGTGTGACCATCCAGCCAGTTCCTTATCCAGCAAGTGGTCCACCCATCAAGTCTATGTTTTTCCAGTTTAGTGACCAGGATGTCATGTGGGACAGTCAAATGCCTTACTCAAGTCCAGGTAGATGACATCAGTTGTCCTTCCCTTGTCCACTGTTGCTGTGACTTCATCATAAAAAGCCACTACATTTGTCAGGCATGATTTGTCCTTGGTGAAGCCGTGCTGGCTATGACCAATCACCTCTGCTTTGTTTTCCATTTGTTGTTCAAGAAGTGTGGACATGGCATTTCAGGACATGGTGATCTTAGGTTAGAGGTTGGACTTGATGATTCTAAAGGCCTCTTGCAACCAAAGCACTTCTATGATTCTTGGAATATCATATATTAACATCTGTAACACTAATGACTGCTTAACTATTAACATTGTAGTTCAAAGTATTTCCTAACCATGTTTACCATTCAATGCAGATGGCATAAGGGATCACACATAAGAGAAATGTCCATATGAATTTCCTTTCATCATGAAGGTGCAACAGAATTGGCACATCCAGGTTTTTTATAGCCCTAATTCAAATTAAATGAGAGCTTAAAAAGGTTTACTGGCAGAACTACTTTCACTCTCAAGCCCTAAAGAAAATCCATAGTACCGTAAGATTAAGAAGAATTAAAGATGTCTATTTGCTTATGATTATGAGAGACTCCAACTGCATTTCTGTTAAAATAGATTTTATGAGAAGAACTGGAAATAGCTTCTGTGTTTGAATTTGATTAACATTCTGTGAGATGTTGTAACAATAAATGCATATCTGAAAGTTTTGAGGATTACAGTTGGGTTTTGGTTTTTTGGGTTTTTTTGGTTTTTTGGGTTTTTTAAAAAATATTTAATTGCTCCAGTAGGTTTATTTAAATTGTTTTGGCTGCAGTAATCTCTGCATATCAAATTAAAAAAAAAATAGTATAGTAACTCAGTTGTCCTCTGAAGAATTAATTTATTAAACTTGGTCATGACATCCAGTACTTAAAATGTGAAATAGTGACATTTTAATCCTGCGAATCTCAAGCTATTTAACTATGAAGTAGCTACTTCTGGCAGGGCACACCTAAGGTTGCTGCCCCACTGGAGGTTTGAATGGGGTGTGAAACTGTTCTGCTCCCCCCCACCTCTGGCTCCAGGGGTTTGGAATGTGAAAGAAGTAGGTGCCAAGTACCTTACCCCACCCCCGCGGGCTTGAACTGGGGAGAGCAAATCGGCCCAGCATATTTATATGGCAACTGGACACATCGTCTAGTTGGACTTCCAGCGTGGGACTTCCAGTGGGAATTCCAGCGGGGGGCTTCAAGACGGACTTTGAGAGGGACTTTGACTCAGACCTTGAGTCATACCTTAGGGGGCATCTGGAAGAATGGTGAGGAGAAACTGCACAGTCCCTGCTTTCGAACCACCGCATCCTGCCTGCCTGCTGCAGGGACCTGCCTCTGCTGTAAACCGACGCCGTCCGTGGGTACGCCGTTGAGCAGCCTGAGCTTCGCCCGCGATCTGCCCCACGATCTTCGCCTGTGGAAGCCGTGGCTGCGGTCTGGCAGGTTTACTCGCATTGAATCCTGTGCATTGATTTGCCCCTGGTTTACAATCTGCACTTCAAGGCAGTGCCGCAAAAGACTGCCGAAAGGGACCATCTCCAAATTCGTACTCTGCCGCCGCGAGTAGCGCAGACATTCCCTAGGGCTCCGGGCTGCCTTTATTTGTAAGTGCAGCAAAGCCATTTTTGTAGCAAACCTTTTCCAACTTTCTGATTTTCCTGAATTACTAAATTCCCTCTAAGCATTCTTGTGAATTTTTTAACCCAATCTAACTAATTTGTATATAGTCATGGGCGGGGCTTTCTGGAAATAAAATAACTGCATATTTTAGAATTCCTGCCTCATTAACTCCCACAACCAATTCACTACTGATGGCTTCTCAGCATACAGTATCACAGTATCACAGTATCACAGTATAGCAAGGTTGGAAGAGACCTCAAAGATCATCAAGTCCAACCCACTACCACAGACCTCAAGACTAGACCATGGCACCAAGTGCCACGTCCAAACCTGCCTTGAACACCTCCAGGGACGGTGACTCCACCACCTCCCTGGGCAGCCCATTCCAGTGGGGAATGACTCTCTCAGTGAAGAACTTTCTCCTCACCTCGAGCCTAAACCTCCCCTGGCACAGCTTGAGACTGTGTCCTCTTGTTCTGGTGCTGGTTGCCTGAGAGCAGAAAGCAACCTCCTCCTGGCCACAACCACCCTTCAGGTAGTTGTAGACAGCAATAAGGTCTCCCCTGAGCCTCCTCTTCTCCAGGCTAAACAATCCCAGCTCCCTCAGCCTCTCCTCATAGGGCTTGTGCTCGAGGCCTCTCACCAGCCTCGTTGCCCTTCTCTGGACACGCTCAAGCACCTCAATGTCCTTCTTAAATTGAGGGGCCCAGAACTGGACACAGTACTCAAGGTGTGGCCTAACCAGTGCAGAGTACAGGGGGAGAATGACCTCCCTGCTCCTGCTGGCCACACTATTCCTGATGCAGTTCTAGTGCATTACGCTGACGGCTTTAAAGACAAAACTTTAAGTGAAGCTACCTAGTAGGAAGTAGTATGAAATTCATGACATGGTTTGAAGTTTGGCAGAACTTACACCTGATAGGCAGAAATACAATGTTATTTGGACACTGAAATATTGAAGAAAGAGAAAATATTTTGTCTTGGGGGGTGATTTAAAACACTTTCAGGTGTCTTTCAGAGGGCCCATAGGTTTATTGTGTCACATGCATTCTCAAGGGAGATACACTGGGGTTGGCATAGGCAAAGTAATCAAAGGTCAAGAAACTGCAATTTCTCTCTTACCTGTCATGGCTTTACCTCCACACAGATGAAATGTTGCTATTGAATTCAATCACAAAATCTGTGTAAAGGATCCTAGAATCATAGAATCATAGAAAACACAGTGCTGGAAGTGACCTCTAGAGGTAGGTCATCCAGTGCAACCCTCCTGTAGTAAACAGGGGCATTCCCAACTAGATTGAGTCATCAAGCCTGACCTTGAATGCTTTCAGCAATGGGGCCTCCACCACCTCCCTGGGTTCCAGTGTTCCACTACCCTTGTAATAAGGAACTTCTTCCTGATGTCTAATCCAAATCTACCCTTTTCTAGTTTAAAACCTTTGTCCCTTGTCCTAGTCCTACATGCCTGTGATGGTTTGGGAGTTACCTGCACCCCACACGAATTCACCAGACTAGCCTCAGACGGCTAGAAGTTAAGGAAGCTATATTTACAGCTTAGCACAATTTACAAACATATATATATATATATATACAAATATTTACAGTTATATAGAAGTTACAAGTAATATAGAAACACAAAATCCCTCCCAAAACAGACTGCCAGGAGGCTCCCGACCCAAACATCTTCCCCTCTTCCCCCTCTTTCCGTCCCCTCAGAAATAACCAGATTGATCCCTGTGTATATCACATGATAAATCTGGAGAGATCTGAAGTGAGATGTTGAAAAAAGACAACAAGAAGGTTAGAGGAAGAAAAGGGGTTAGGTTGGATTAAAGAGTTAAGGCAGGTACAACCACACAGCCACCAGAGAGGAAGAGAACAAGAAGTGAGAACTGAGAAGTGTGTGAAAAGTGAATGTCTTATCTATATTTTGACTAGTTGCATTTCTCAGCAGAAGAATGAGTGATATAGGTCACTGTTGGTTTTTTTTTTTCCTTTCTTCTAACAGCTCAGGATGTAATTTCTCTCAGTAAAATATTCCAGTTAGCCTCGAGTAAATAGTTACTGCCCAGCTTTCTTGTAGGCCCCCTTCAGGTTACTATAAAGTCTCTTTGGAACCTTCTCTTCTTCATATTGGACAATCACAGCTCTCTCAGCGATTCCATCAGATCCATGTCCTTCTCACGTTATGAACCCCAAAGCTGGACACTTTAATGAAGAGGAGGTATGATGTCATGATTTCTGCCCACGTAGTCAGTGTTAAGTGATCAAATATGTGGCTTCACTTGAAGTCTTGTAGGCCAGAAACAAAGCATGAGTGCAGCTTCAATATAAGCTAAATTATGTATTTCTGTATAATGCAATCAAAAGTCCAATGTGTCATGTTTCCGTGTATGTAGATAGATAACATGCTACAGATACATCACAGAATGCTGCCACAAGAGGCTGAGATGGTCAGTGAACTTCCAGGTGTCACCCCTGTTCTGAACAGCTCATCTATAAAGCAAAGTTATGCACCTTCTCACATTGAAAGCTATCACAATGTTGCATTGCAGCAGTGATAACAGAAGTGAAACAATGGAACACTGTATCTGATCTTCAGAGAACCTGCCTTTATCCAGACACTTAGTTTCAGGTAAGTTTTATAAGTAAACACTGTGCCCATGGGTATTAAAACTGCTGCTGTAGAATTTATTCTGCAGTGGGTCTGTTGGAAGCTTGTACATGCATCTGGAGATAAAAATGTATGAGGTCTGATTCTGATTTCAGATACACCTCAAGCACAGAGTTGACTCACTCCCTTCACTGGGATTGTTGTGTCAGTGTAAACACAAGAGAATCACTCTGGTTGCAACAAAAGGTTACTCTCTGCTGTCTTACAGGGGATTTATTTTTTTTTCTGTAAGGCACAACATAATCAATTCATAGTCAAAGAAGATCAGAAGTAGGGCAGAGCAAGACAAGAAGGTTATGAAGATCAAGCCACTAATGGCAAAGGAAGGAAGTCTAGCACAGGAAGGAGATTTAAAGGCACTGCCAAGCAAATACAATTAAACTTAGGCAAGTGTACATAGAAATAATTTTCCATCTTATCAGCTTTGCAGTTTAACTATACAGAAGTTTCTGTGATATGCAGAAGAATGACATTTGAGAAGATGTCAAAGAAAACAAAGAAAACCATCTAACAAAAATAAACACAAAAGGCAACAAAAAGAAAAATGAAGATAAAAAGACAGAAAGGAGTAAAATAAGGAGAGGTTAAGGAAAGAGAGAGCGATTTTATATTTTCTGCTATAATCAATACATCTCTCTCAGGTCTGGGAGTGCTGTCTAGAGAGCATCTCAGGAGTGATAACAGGTATCTTGAGTTTCAGGCGAATATTTCTTGCATGTAACTCTAATGTAAAATTATTTTGCTTCAAAGAGTGGGCACTGCACTCAACATCTACGAGTGTATTTATAGTCCAACATATCACAAATTAATTAATTTACATTTCCATAGTAACTATTAGCAGAATGCTGGCAAAGAAACCGTGTGCAGTCTTTGTTCAATGATGACATTGCTGCATACCCAGCACTGTTCGGTTGTGTGCAGCAGTTTAAAAATACATAGAATGGTTTAGATTGGAAGGAACCTCAAAGATCATCTAGTTCCAACCCTCTGCCATAGGCAGGGACACCTCCCACTAGAACAGGTCACTCAAGGCCACATCCAACCTGGCCTTGAACAGCTTCAAGGAGAGAGCATCCACAACCATCCTAGGCGACCTGTTCCAGTGTCTCACCACCCTCACTGTAAAGAACTTCTTCCTAACATCTGGTTTAAATCTCCCTTCTTCCAGTTTAAACCCATTACCTCTTGTTCTGTCATAACAAGACCTTGTAAATAGTCCCTCCCCAGCGTTCCTGTAGGCTCCCTTCAGATACTGGATGGCTACCATAAGATCTCCTCAAAGCCTTCTCTTCTCCAGGCTGAAGAGCCCCAACTCTCATAGCCTGTCCTCATAGCAGATGTGCTCCAGCTCTGATCATCTTCATGGCCCTCATCTGGACTCACTTCAACAGTTTGATGTCCTTGTGTTGGGGACTCCAGAACTGTGCACAGTATGCCAGGTGGGGTCCAATGAGAGCAGAGTAAAGGGGGAGAATCACCTCCCTTGCCCTCCTGGCCTCTTGATGCAGCCCAGGAACATCCTAGGGACGTTTTTCCTACCATTATTTCATTCTGTTATGGTGGCACCTGGAGTTCCTGACTACAAAATACACAAAACCATGGGAAAAATGTGGTTATCCAATCCAGCTAATCATCACACCCAATTTAGAATAAGATCTGAAAGTATCATGGGTTGAGTTGAATCTGCTTCTGATATTCAATCCCATGCTGCTGTCATCCCACCTTCAAAATAAAAGTTCTGGTTGGAGCAAAGTATTATGTAGCTTGAAGCTCAGATTGTAACATGAGAGGCTTGCTGTTCTGACTACTGCTTTCAATGTCTAGGTTTAGTGTGTTGGTCTTTTTTGCTGAGAGGGCTGCAGGTCGAGGGGTAGAGGAGGTCACCAGCCTCTGTTGCTGCTTCTGGTTTTTGCTGCGTTTTCCTGCAAGTAGGCTAAGGTAATTGTGCATCTTATCATCTCTTTAAACTCTCTTTATCTCAAATCAGAGGATTTGTTTGTGTTACTTTCCCTCCCGTCTGTATGGGGAGAGGCAGTGGGCTTGTGAGAGAGGGCACAAAAGCATGCAGATGTAAGGGCCAAGGACCTAAAGGAGGAGCCAAGATGACAGTCACCAAGAATTTCATGTACATACAAAGTGGCTATATAAGCCACAGATGATACTCAATATCCCTTAAGCCACCTGTCAGTGTCTTTTCAGCATTGTGGTAGGAAAGGTTGTGAAAGAGGGATTTAGAACATTAAAGAATTGAAAGCATGAAGAGTAGTGACATAGAATTTATTTCACTTACATTCATGTGGAAGTTAATGAATACTAGTAAGAATAAGGACTGCTAGCACAAAGCAAAATAACAATGTCCTTTTACGCTGCTAGGAGTTATCTCATGGGTCTCATTTTCACTGAAACCACAGATCAAATGGACAGGGGTACTAGAGGAGCAGTCAGGGTACTCAAATTGTGCTTTCCATGGGATATTGACAGGGTTAAGAGGGATCTGGGGAGTAATAACAACAGGCACCAGTACAGGTCGGGGGCTGCCCTGCTGGAAAGCAGTTCTGTGGAGAAAGACCTTGGAGTCCTGGTGGACAGCAAGTTTTGCATGGGCCAGCAATGTGCCCTTGTGGCCAAGAGAGCCAATGGCATCCTGGGGCACATCAGGAAAAGTGTGGCCAGCAGGTCTAGGGAGGCCTTTCTCCCCATCTACTTTGCCCTAGTGAGACCACACCTGGAATACTGTGTCCAGTTTTGGGCTTCCCAGTTCAAGAGAGACAGAGACCTGCTGGATAGAGTCCAGTGGAGAGCCATGTGGATGACTTGAACATCTCTACGAAGAGAGACTGAGAAAACTGGGGCTGTTTAGTCTGGAGAAGACAAGACTGAGAGGAGATCTTGTCAATATGTACAAATATCTGAGGGGTGGGTGTCAAGTGGATGGGGCCAATCTCTTTTTGGTGGTCAGCAGCAATAAGACACAGAGCAATGGCCGCAAACTGTAATACAGAAGGCTTCACCTCAACATGAGGAGAAACTTCTTTATAGTGAGGGTGACAGAGCACTGGAGCCCAGAGAGGTTGTGGAGTCTCCTTCACTGGAGACTCTGGAGACTTTCAAAACTCACTTGGATTCATTCCTGTGCAGACTACCCTGGGGGATCCTGCTTTTGGCAGGCGGGTTGGACTCAATGATCTCTGGAGGTCCCTTCCAGCCTCTGAAGTTCTGTGGTTCTGTGATCTTTGGAGCTCATTTTTTTGCTAATTGCTGGGGTGAAGAGTGCATTCAGATCTTGTTGAAGTCAAGGGTGAGAAATGGTAACTTTCAATGCAAACACAAGTTCCTCTTTTCACCATCAACTATCATTTTCCCCTCACTGACCATGAAAAGAAGTAGTTGCCTCAGGTAATTAATGTGTACAGGAAGAAATTCTCACTGATTTCTGACTATTACCAATAACACGTTAAAGTGATTTACTGTACCTTGTAATTGGTTTTCTGAAAATGTGAATATTTTACAGCCACTGTGGCAGCTCTCCACAGCATCTATAATACTGACATTCTGCAGGACATGATTAATGAGTTTTATTTTTTACTCTGTCTAGAAGTAAGAAGGTTAGAATTTTTAAAGTGATTTTCTTTTTGAGAACATGCAAAAAGATCATAAACCTGCAACTGATCAATGTGTGAGAGCTTTTCTGAAGGGCTGAGATACCAAAATAACCCAGATAATGTTATAAACAAGCTAGAAGCAGGCCATCATGCACAAAGTAATGTCATCTTAGTATCATACACTTCTTTATAGCTAATGTGGGGAGGAGGAATTAGGCTGTCTCTGAGTACATGACACGAGAACAGGAAAGCAGAGAAGAATATCCATGAATATTGAAGCCTACTTTAATGTAGTTAGTGCCTTTCAAATATCCTAAAATATGTGTGGTAATATACCATAAAGATGAGGTGAGCCTTTGGGTATTCTGTGCAAAAGTAAAAGACAATCAGTGTGGTAAGCTATATTGGAATTGAGATGATGCCAAACACCAAGTTTGTTACTTCACCTGGAAGGTTTGCAATCTTGAGAAGATATTTTTGCTATCCTGCTTACAAGCAGGAAAAAATAGATGATGATAAAGTAAGTCCTTTTTACTAAATATTCTCTAAGTTGTTTTAAAGACAACTAGATTCTAGATCACAATAGGAAGGATTCTTAAATGGAAATAATAATAACATGAGATATTTCAGGTTCCTTGCAATTCACAGTGCTGGGTAAGGCACCCAATGTGTCTTATATCATGCAAGGAGAAAGCTTTAAGGGTAAAAAAGGGCCTTACTAAAGTAGAAATACAGAGAGTAGAAGTGTTTGCATTCCACCTGTGACAGGCAGTTAAATTCTCTTTTTCAGAGATGGGCACTTTTATCATAACAAGGAACTGAGTTTGTTTATTTTCAACAATCAAACTGAAGTTGTTTATTCCAAGAAACAACTGAAAGTCCAAAATTGTTTATTCCAAGAGATGCTAGTGGAAGGTGTCCCTGCCTATGGCAGGGGGTTGGAACTAGATGATCCTTGAGGTCTCCTTCCAACCTTACCATTCTATGATTCTATGATTCTATGACTGTAAGAGCAAGTCCTAACATCCTTTTAACAACTAGGCTAGTAGCTAAGGTAATTATGAAGGTGTAAAAAACTTTAGCCCTCACCACAGGGCTTTGTTTTAATAACAACAGGAGATAATTCTGAGTTGCCTTTACTTCTATCCCCCACAGAAATAATCTGAATTTACAACCTAATTTGTAGTCATATACGCCTCTGCTGCTATATACTAGACTGATTAGAATAGTCTGTAGAGATTCAGAACTTTTGAAGGAAAACAGAGACATGGCAAATAGGAAAAAAAGGGCAATGGGGGATAATGTATGACAGATCATGCCAGACCAACTGGATCTCTCTTTGTTGGTATAGCAAGCATTAAGATCAAAGGAAAGTGAGCAAAATCTTAAAGGCTAAATTCAGCTGCCCCTCAATGCAGTTTGCTGAGGATGATAGAGCACAGCACGTGAGCTGTACAGCAAGATAAAAACTGGCTAACAGAGAGAGTGCTAGAAAGAGAACAGTGTTGCTGGAAGAAGGTAGGTAGTATAACTCCTCAAGGATAGGTGTTGAGGCCAATTATATGTGATGTTTTTATTTGTGATCTTAGCACAAAGAGTAGCTGTGTGTTATTGAAATCTGCTGACGATACAAAGGTGGGAGCAGCAATCAATACAGAGGAGCATCAGAGTATCGTAAAGGAAGAGCTAGATCTCCTTGAAGACTGGAGTAATAGGAGCAGGAGGATAACTTGTAGTATCAAATGTAAGATGATACATCCAGGAACTAAGAAGAATGACTGTCATAAATTGGAAACACAATGAGTGGAAAGGAGAAAGTAGGGCAATTTTGTAAGTGTAAGTCAACCAAATGACCAAATCCATTTGGGTAGCCTAAAGATGATATAAAAATGAGAAAGACCGTAAGCTTGGAAGAAAAGCAGATGCTCACATTCTGTGTCAAAAGTCTTTGTCTTGAATGGTAAGAAAATATAAGAAAAAAATATAAGAAAAAATTGTCAAAGAAGACCAAAAAATATATTTTTCTAGCAAGCATGGGTGTTAATACCTCTGGACAAGTAGTTGTCTGCTTGAACTATCTATAACCATAGTGCTTCCACAGATACAGAAAGACTGTAAATATGCTGAAGGCATGTATTTTTGACTCTTAAATTGAGACCTCAATTTGGGAAAGCAAAGCTTTACGAACATAGCTAGACTGTTACAGGGAAGAAATGAAAGTATAGATGGTGCCTGCGAACTTCAAAGATGTCTGAAGAGATGTTCTCACAAAATGAACAAATGCTACAGAGAAACTTCCTAAGTGTCACTGTAAACAAGGGACACTGCTTAACTAAAAAGATACAGTCAAACCCCTCAGCAAAATGTGTGGACCAAGAGCCAAGAAAAATAGCTGATGTTTACTAGTGGGAGTCTCAAGGGAACAAAACCAAGTTGCAGAAAGTCCAACACATCATTTAATTTCTCCTGACTGCATTGCCTATGAGGAGCAGAAGCATAAGTTACTTCATTTTCCAATCTTTGTTGGTTGATTAATAAAATTAGTAAACGTTATTCTGCCCTTTTTCTCCATCTTGGGCCTATTTATCTGGGAGAAGAGCTGGCCAAAACTTTGAACTTGTGATTTCTGAAGACTTATGTTTTGAAGTTTGCTTTCATGAAACATCAGTATTTTCAGTATTTCCCATGGTGTGGAGTTTCAGAAAATGTAACTTGCAAATTTTAATTACTTCGATGAAGATGTCCAAAAGGTAATCTGTGTTCATAGAGTTAAAACTTAATATTAAGTAAGATCTTGATTAGTAGAGGTTTAAAAGCTCTTACATTCCTTTAATGTTCAAGCTTTTTTCTCTGCTATTGGTTTTCTAACATAATAATTTTATTGCACAGCTTCCATCAAACCCATTCTGATAACATTTTTGACCAACTACAGGCAGTAGCAACAATTTGGAGCAAAATGATGACACATAACCTCTTGATGAGCAATTTAGCTTACTTGCTTTAGAAATGAATTTTCAGGAGCACAGGTGATGGTTTTATTTTTTAATAAATCAAGAGCAATCACCATCAGAAAGCAGGCAAAAAAAATTAAATTGCATGTTTTACTTTTTTTATAACTAATCTTTGTAGTATAAAACTTAATACTTATGCTGATGGGAATACTACTAAAATAAGGTAAAACCCACACAAGTTATGCTCTGTATATTTTTAAGTTACAACTGTTAGCCTGGCAAATCAATGCTGCAAACAGCCCTATTATTTAACATACAACCAGTAGCTGTGTTGCTGAAATTCATGCAATACAATTCCATGCTCGCTTTATAAAATTTCTACCTCTATAAATTAGATAATGGGCAGGTGGTATGATATTTTTGCTATCAAAGTACAAATTCTGCTCCTATATCTTCATGTTATATAAACCCACAGAACTAGTATGTGAAATATGTTTTCCTGGAGGAAAAGATAGACTGATTCAATAACACTTTTCTGATACTGAGATTTATTAAATGATTCTAGTGCTTTTTAAAACTAAATTGCCCTTCTGTGCAAAGTGCTTTTCCCAGTAAAGCAAGATCACAAAATAGACTATAGATCAGTTGAGTCTAAATAAAAGTTGACACTGTTTAAATTAAATTGATTCATAAGCCACAAAATAATGAATAAGAAAAAAAAAACCCAAAATAGGTGATATTTTAATTCTGTGAGCTACTGAGCAACAATGGTTGTGAACTTCTGAAGTTGTCTTACTTTGATAACTGAAAGAGAAGATTTTTTTTTTTAAACATGAAAAAATATTTGGGGACAGACATTTTCATAGGGCTTGTTGCCATAAGACAGAGTGTCTATTGTGGTCAGTTCCTGGAATGTTGACATTCCCAAACTATGTCAGAAAGTCTCTGGGAGTGTGCATTCTGGTGATAGAACACCCATTTGTGAAATGGCTGTACCAGGTGTGTGGTGTGGCCACTGACACCTCTCAGTGCAACAGCATCAGTGTAACCTGAGTTCCCAATTTACCAGTGAACTGAATTACATAGCTGCAGCTGGTGCTGCACAGCAAGCAAGATAAATAATCTCTTAAAACCTTTTTCTGGCTCCATAACAACATACAAAAGCCTTATCAGGACATAATATTATGCTTACTTCACCAAGATATTTATTAAGACAAATTAAATTAATTCTTTCTGACACTCCAAATCTGAAGCATTTGAGTCCTGGACAACACTTCCTTGAAAGTCATTTGTGATAATTTAACATCTAATCACTGTGTGTGAAATGTTGGAGCAGGGACAGTCTGAATGTGCAAGAAATGACCCAGACTTCGTACTTGCCACATTTCCCTGCTTGCTTTTCTCCTTGAAAATTATTTATTCCACACCTTGAGAGTTGCAAAGCTAGGACTATTAAAAAGGTTATTTGCATTGAAAACACAAAATCACACCAGTTTCCACTCTAAGTCAGTGGGTGGATAATTTTGTTTGGGGGACTGAGAATATCCTAGAATTCAAAACTAGTAATTAGATTTCAGAAAAAAAGCGGTGCCTCTTACCACTAGGTTGATGTCACAGGCATGAAGAGGGAGGCAAAAAGCAGATCCCTCAAGATGTTTTAGCATTTCAGACACAAGCTTATTTCAGTGTGTTTCGCATACTCCAAGATCTCCTCTAGAGAGTTAAGCTCTAGCCAGACAGGGCAGACCCTAACTTTTATATTGGTGGCAGCTGTACCAAAAATGTCTGTTCTTGCATTTTAAAAAATGCTTGGCAATATTGCATTCCTGTTTTTTGAGGCTGACAGACATTTCAATTTTATTGTGAAATTGATTCAAAAGTTGTATTTTTGACAAAAAAAATTGAAGACCTGCAGTATCTGATCAGTCTGGGCTCTACGAAGCACAGATGTTGCCTGAAGTTCTTCCACAGCAGGAGGATTTGTTTACATATCTGAAGGCCAACTCCAAGGATGGAAGATGTCAGGAAAGGGGCAGTTTCTTCTGTGAGGACACAAATCACAACTCATAAATGAGTGAAGAATACTTTTCTCCAGGATTAGGATTGGTCCAGCCACTATATGAGTGAGAGATGCTCTCCATTAATCTCTTTCCCTTCTCAAAGTTGAATAAAGGAAAAAGATTTACAGAAAACTAAAACAGCTTTAATGAAAATAGTAAGAATAAATTAAAATATATAAAGCCCAATATTGAACCCACACTCCCTGGGGGCAATTATGTCACTGTCACCACAGATTATGTTGTCAGGCACTGGGGAAGTCTCAGACTGGACTTGATGGCAAAAGGGAACTGGATTCAGGAGCTGGATTCTAAAAGTGGATTCGCGGATCCACAGATCAGGACTGAAGGCAAAACAAAATCAGGATTGAAGGCTCCTCAGAAGTCAGCCTTTGAAGAGGAGAGCTTGACTCTTGTGATCTCTCAGCTTTATATTGAATATGACATTTGAAATGGAGTACCTCACAGGTCAGTTTAGGATCATCTGTCCTGTCTGCTCCCCCCTTCAGGTGCAGCCTTTTACTTTCTGCACCCTTGATGCAATACACAAGATTTAGCAGTGACCTTGGCCTACAAACCAGTCCTTGGTACTAATGATAACATTGACTGTTACCACTACTAGAAACAGAGAACGTCCATGAAAATACACCATTAATTTCAGAATGTGTATTACTTAGAAGGACTTGGCTGAAAAGTAAAATCACTGAATAGAATTAGTTTTGTTCCAACTCAAATCAGGAAAAAAAAATTAAATAGTACTCTTAATGTGGATACGTGTGAAGTATAAAACACTTTGGGAAAATGTTTATTCTTATGTAATACTTAAGTTCTGAAAAGTCATTGCTATAGTTTTCTCTTCAATGTGACCTTTAGCCATCAAACAAAAAAATCTTTGTAATTCAAGTCTATGAGTCAGATGTATTATCACAAGGGACCTGAACACCCTTTCCTTCCAGGAATCTATCTGGTTCCAACCTGCACAGAGGTTGACCCATAGCTGTCTCCAGACCTCATCCTGACCTCACTTGATGACTTTAGGCTGAGATTCCACCCTACCTGCTGTGCCGTAGGGCTCAACCCTGGCTGCTGCCCTGCCTGGCCCTTGGGCTGCATGAAGCCTTGTTCTCTTGGCCCTCCACAGCTTTAGTTTGACCTTCAAAAGCTGCAGGAAGCTGTGGTCAATGTGTAGGTACAGATTCTGACAAATATTAGCTCTTAGTAAAAAGCTGATTGAAAACATACTCATTCAAGTGGTTTCAGAGTATCTGCTGCTTAATGCAAGAAATTAAGCTTTTCACAGTCTTGGTCAGAATCAATAGACTGAAACGAGTGAATAAAAAAATTTTCTTATCCCTCATAAAGTAGGTACAATTTAAAGTTCTTGTCTAGATTAAATTGAAATCTCTCATGCAGGAAAATTTTAGAGACAAATAGAAGTGTAAAAGAGATCAATTCGGGTTTAGTCAGTGTCTACGTCAATCCTTATTTCAGTTTTGTGAGCTTATGACAGTAGGGTTTACATTTGTTTTATATTTATGTGGAACATGGTCATGAAAATACCAGGCTATGGCTTCTACTGCAGACCTGAGCAAGTGACTGCATCTATTGTTTTTAAAACCTGATGCGAAGCTAACTTTGATTGAATTCATCTGTCTGCAGGTGCTTGCAAACATATCTAAAGAGGTACAAAACACCACCAGAAAGATGTGGCATAAACAGTTCACAATCTTTATTCTGTATCTCTGCTAAGACAAGAATTTTACTTCCTAGGCACAAAATTCCCATGGAAATCAGGCTATGGATCCAGTAAAAATAACTTCTCTCTGCTGAATACGACACTGTTGAGTTATCCAGCTAAAAATGTGTCAGGTCTGATTCCCTTCTGTTTTAAGGCTCCTCTAAGTAGAATCTTTTGAAGACTTAACAGGACAATGAGCAGAAAATGACGATGAGGCAAAGCTAGATCAGGTCTGGGTTCCTTCTCTTACTGGAAGGTGAATGCAAGACATGATGGGGCAAGCACCGAGGAAAGACGCTGGAATATCAGAGCTGCTGATCAGCTTGCTTCAGAGGGAGGCAGATCAGATTCCATCGTCACTGTCCCCACACACTGAGTGCTCCTTCAGTAGCAGCAGCCAAGGGCTTATCAGGGCTCTTCCAGTGCTATTGGTCTAAGTACTTATGAAAAATAACACCAGTCCTTAATATTTAACATTGTGATTAAGGAAACTAATTTTTACCACCAGTTTTTAGATATGTACTAGTTCCAGTTATTATGCCAAGTACTAGTAAGCCTGTAAAGGACAATGCTTCCAGGAGCTGCATTATTCTCTGTGGAAATGAAGAACCAGCTGATGTTGTATTTTTTTTTTCTCTTTAGAAATGCCTACTTCAGTCTCAGTACTCCTTAAAGTCCTATAAATCATGGTGCCTGTGTGCTCCATCTTATCAGTAGTCAAAATGCTCACTTTAATCACAGCATTCTTTAAGCATTTACCCCCTAAATTTTCAAAACAAGGAATGTAATGTAGTTGGCAGCACATTTCATAGTTATCCAACCCAGAAGGAGAATTTATGGGGACTTCTTGTAGTGATGACATTAAACACAAGGTATTCAACCTAGTCTGTTATCTGGGAAGCTGAGTGGAATTACTGAGATACCCCATGAAAAGGAGTGAGAGTGAAGATTAACACTGGATTCGGTACAAAAAATGCCTCTCTATTCTGTACTCTGAAAGATCATGCATGAATGTGGATTTAGCAACTCAGTTCTTATGGCAGTTAATAGGCATTCAAGGCGGGTGTGGATGTGGCACTTGGTGCCATGGTCTAGTCTTGAGGTCTGTGGTAATGGGTTGGACTTGATGAACTTTGAGGTCTCTTCCAACCTTAGTGATACTGTGATACTGTGATTCCATATTGTTTCAAAATCTGGTCTTGGGTACTTCCAACCTGGACCTTCAGTGTATTCCAGATGTAGTATTCCTAGTGGCATATCTATATGTCTCAGAATAAGGGCTGTTTGAGCAACTAGAAAATGTCAAGACAGGTAATTATTCATTGGGAAAAAAAGTCTACAATGAATGTTATTCATAGAATATTGTTTAGCCATTTATAGAGCTGGCTTAGTAAAAGACTGTGAATGTGATGCAAAAATTCCCAGAATTTACAATGACTTCTTTCTAAAAGATACTTTCCCTTGCTCTAAATAGTTTGACTCTAAATCATTACCATAGAATGCAACAGCAATACTGAAAATGAAGACCTCATTTATATCCACTGCTCTGATTTTATCTGTGTAGATAAAGAACTGAATATTACTAAAAGAGCAGATGCCAGGTATCTAAGGAGGAGTTTAAGATGGACTTTATATGTTTATTTTTCTGACTGTAATCTTTGTTCTACTACAGTCTTGTCTCTGCCTTCACAGACACTGTAATTTTCATTTAATTGTGTCCCAGGAACCATGGTTAAGTTTCTGAATATGCTCGGAGGTGAAACAAAACCTTTAGTTGCCTGGCAAAGAAATGGAAAGCAAGGTCTTTCACCAGACTCCCAAATGGACTGTCAGACATTCTGGGTGTAGTTAATGGATTAACATATGTGTAGGTTCAAGTGAGTACAAAGGAAAGAGTTATGGTGCTCAATATCTTTTATGTAGTTGATTTAGGGTGCTAAATGAGAAACTCTCAGGTTTCAATGTCCTCCCATGTCCCAGGGTCTTTATTTTGTTCAAAGAACTGTGTTTCTGATGTCTGGAGAGCTACTGCTGTGCTGCCTTACTCTCCCAGTGTCTCAGTCTTGTTTGTGGGCAGACGCAGAGACACTAACAGAGACTCTTCTCCATGTTAACTAATTCTGACCATGTTGCAGTCCCTCAAACTAATGGTAAAAGTGCCACATGAGATGAAAAGGCAAAGGATGTCTCAGTCACAGAGTAGTATTTCACATCCTTGCTCATCTTAATTTTGCTCCATGATGGTTAGCTTTCCTGTTCTAAGAGGATGCATCAGTTATTAGTTACTCCAGGATGGCATATTCTCATCCTTTCCTATAGTAACTTTTTTACTTTAATAATATTAATCAGAGAGGAACCTGAATTTTGTTATCTCACAGCCCAGTGGAGATGGTAACCTCATCATTACCTTGTGATTCAACTATCTGTGACCAAGAGTCCAAAGTCCAGCTCTTATACAGTTCATCTACATAACCCTACTTCAGATTTCTGAGGGAGCTGTGAAGTAAGAAAGAGGTGTAAGAAAGGCCATGGAGTCATGCTGTGCAAGACAAAAAGCCAAAACTGCAGAGAGACATGAGACTGCTGTGACTGGGCTCATTAGCAGCTTGAGGGTTCAGGAGGAGAGATCTCAGCTTGGAAAGACAGATAATCCTCAACAGAGGAAAAAAACCCTGTATTTGGAAGACAGCAGATCAGTGGCATGGAGGAACTGCTCTTAGGACCAGTGGAAGTCATATATTCTGCATCTAACTATGCCTACTTGGACAGCAACACATATTATTGAGGTGATGAGCTCATTAATCTTAGACACCTTGTGTGTGTATTGACCAATAAATAACTGTTTAANTTCATTCCTTAAGTTCCGTCGGGCTGAGTCTAGTCGGGGGGATTTGACAAAGTGGGGGTGTGGGGCGGGGGGGGGGGGCAGGGAACTCCCAAACCATCACAATAATTAACTCTGACAATAGACCAATGAACATGTTGCCACTGTATGAAGTGAGACAGTTCTAAATAGCCAGGCTTGGGGTTCTATCTTTGTTTTGATTTAGGGAGAAGGTTTGAAACCTGCTGCTAAGAAAATGTGCAAGCTGGCTCACTGCTCCAAGAACTCCATCTTGCTGTCTTTTGTGGACACATTTGCAGGACAAGAATCGGCTACACAGAATCCCACTTGGAGAGGGTCAACCAGTCAGCATCTCATTCCTTAAGCATTCAGAGCTCTTTATTCATACATCTTTGAGGATCTTTTTCGCATCCTTGATATCTGCACTCCAATGTGCCTTTCAATTTCTTTCTGTGATCCAATAAACTGTTTATATGCATGACTTATCTTAAGAATGCAAGGAATATCCATACATTTAAGTCACCTGTGTGATTAGGATCTTTGCTAATGAGGACTGCCATAAAATGCAGTTATTAAACTGGGGCATAACTTGACATAAGGGTCTCGTAAAGCTATTTGGGTTTGCTTTGTAGTTAACCTTTGTTTTAAAAACATCTAGTTTGCACCTCTTAAACCTAAATACTGTTAAATGCAAGATTTATTTTCTTGTATTAAGGCACATTTACTGGTCTGAGTCACCGTGTTTCTTATTTCAACAATGAACTGGATTTGACAGCCAGCTTGCATTAAATCTCTAAAAATAGGATTGCATAATGAAAGTGCTGACAGACTCTTATCTGTACTAACATTAGTGGGCACCACTTTAACCAGGAAAATGACTTTCATCTTATTTACTGAAAATGAGATCAGATGACCATTTTTAATTCCAGTTAAAATATGCAGGCATGTGTGGGTATGAGGCTCAGATGGCCTTTTAATAAGTTTGTAATTTGGTTATCTCTCTGAGCAGACTTAAGAATTTATCTCAAAGACAAAATTTATATTAATTTTTTAGTGTTGATGAAGCTACTTGGAAGGACTTTTTTATTAGTTAGAGTTATAACTGTTGGTTTATCTTCAGAACTTCTCAAGTTTTCATTATTGGATTTTAATGTATTATATAGCTAGGATTCATCTAAATTGTAACCTTTCATTATCACTGTTGCATTGATTTCTATGAGCCTTCAAGGCATAATTGACCTTTGTACATGAAGGAGGCATTTCTCTTTTTCCATATTAAAAAGGTGATCTGTATGTGTTATTAAATCATTAAAAGACAACATTCATTGTCCTTACATTCACAAAAGGAGAAACTAGGTCACCAAGATGGAATTACAGAATTATCTCTACCTTTTTCTCATAATTTGTTCCACAGAGCTGTTATGTGTGTGTTGTCATTATATAGTCTTGTACAGAACATGGACCAAATCCTTATCTGAGATTCGGAATGAAATAGCAGACGTTGCCTTTTATCTTCTTCTGTCTTCTTATATCAGGACAGAACCTTGATAAAGATTTAGAAAATCAGATTTTTTGCTCTTTGTTTGATTAAAAAGAAATGGANGGTGAAACAAAACCTTTAGTTGCCTGGCAAAGAAATGGAAAGCAAGGTCTTTCACCAGACTCCCAAATGGACTGTCAGACATTCTGGGTGTAGTTAATGGATTAACATATGTGTAGGTTCAAGTGAGTACAAAGGAAAGAGTTATGGTGCTCAATATCTTTTATGTAGTTGATTTAGGGTGCTAAATGAGAAACTCTCAGGTTTCAATGTCCTCCCATGTCCCAGGGTCTTTATTTTGTTCAAAGAACTGTGTTTCTGATGTCTGGAGAGCTACTGCTGTGCTGCCTTACTCTCCCAGTGTCTCAGTCTTGTTTGTGGGCAGACGCAGAGACACTAACAGAGACTCTTCTCCATGTTAACTAATTCTGACCATGTTGCAGTCCCTCAAACTAATGGTAAAAGTGCCACATGAGATGAAAAGGCAAAGGATGTCTCAGTCACAGAGTAGTATTTCACATCCTTGCTCATCTTAATTTTGCTCCATGATGGTTAGCTTTCCTGTTCTAAGAGGATGCATCAGTTATTAGTTACTCCAGGATGGCATATTCTCATCCTTTCCTATAGTAACTTTTTTACTTTAATAATATTAATCAGAGAGGAACCTGAATTTTGTTATCTCACAGCCCAGTGGAGATGGTAACCTCATCATTACCTTGTGATTCAACTATCTGTGACCAAGAGTCCAAAGTCCAGCTCTTATACAGTTCATCTACATAACCCTACTTCAGATTTCTGAGGGAGCTGTGAAGTAAGAAAGAGGTGTAAGAAAGGCCATGGAGTCATGCTGTGCAAGACAAAAAGCCAAAACTGCAGAGAGACATGAGACTGCTGTGACTGGGTTCATTAGCAGCTTGAGGGTTCAGGAGGAGAGATCTCAGCTTGGAAAGACAGATAATCCTCAACAGAGAAAAAAAAACCTGTATTTGGAAAACAGCAGATCAGTGGCATGGAGGAACTGCTCTTAGGACCAGTGGAAGTCATATATTCTGCATCTAACTTGGACAGCAACACATATTATTGAGGTGATGAGCTCATTAATCTTAGACACCTTGTGTGTGTATTGACCAATAAATAACTGTTTAATACTTGACCTGGTGGCTAATATGCTTGCAAAGTCTCTGTACACGAAAAAGAATCCACTTGAATAAAACTATGAAAGGAGATTTGATCATAGTGCCTTAATTCTTATTCAGAAAAGTCAATGTATCTCTCACATCTCTTTTACAATTGTGCTGGTTTGAGGCTAATTGGAATATTTGAATGGAGAAAATTTTATTATAGACTGTGAAAAGAAAACAATGGTGATGTCTACTTCACTCATAGACTTGCTGAGATGTATAAGAGAAGAACACAAAGCATAGATGAGGCACTCTCCCGCAGACTCTGGGGCTGTCTAGCTTCTTGCTTTCTCCTCTCTGCTGAGTAACCTCACTAACCACTTTGCTTCTAACCCCCCTGGCTGATCCTCCAAACTCACCTTGC